>JAULKM010000006.1:1049510-1062266 GCA_032355605.1 Rubia tinctorum | reverse complement strand
ACAAAAACAGAGAGAGTGAGAAAATATGTTATGTAAAAAGAGCTAAAGGATAGCTTTTTAGGACAAGAACCTAATTCTTTCTTGGGTAGGGAGGTGCCGGAGAATGAAAAACTCGCAGGTAGCTGAGACAATCGTGGAGACGGGGTTTGAGATCGCTGACTCCTGCAGTTATGAATGGCACAATTAATAGGGTGTATCGGAATGAATAAACAGCCATCATTCTCCGCAATGAAAATACATACCTGATTGGTGCTGGTGGAGCTTCTTTAATCGTCGTTCTAACTGCTGTTGAAACACAAACAGGTTCTATTGAAAAGATGGACGATTGAAACATACAAAGAAACTATCATTATCGTTGTATCCAGTCTCCAGATGTAGAATAGTGAAATACCGTTTCTAAAGTGGTGCCATTCCTCTTCATCGTCTAGACTATAATGATTTGACTTTGAGTGATTAGAACCGCTAGGGGTCTCTCCAACTGAACAGAACAGTTGTAAAAATGTCATATTTGTCACTGAGAAGGGACAAATAATCATGAAGGGACTTCGATTAATTTAATTACCTGGCAAGGTATATCGTCTATGATACTTTGGAGTATTTATCACCAGTGACTGCTGCGACAGACCCTCCCGATCAATATACTCCCGGCAAGTTCTCAACCTCTGAAACTCAACAAAGCAACAACAAAGAAATTTCAGCTATGTTAATGTAGTCCTCAGTTATCTAAACTAATTAAATCAATTGTTAGTAAGGTTGAGAATCCCAAAATGTTAAGCTTGGGTGAAGAGAGTTTAACCAAACATTACCTGCTCTATACAAGACACTCGAAGCTCAGTTCCGGAGACTTCGTCAACTTTTTCATCCAACATATCATTCACCTTGTACGACACAGAGCCCAAATGGTCCACCGTATTTACAAGAGCTTTGATTGCATAATCTTTCAAAGTACTGACAACTCTGTAAACGCCTTATATTCAGTGATGGAAATATATGAGTAGGTGTTGACTTCTACATAACTAAAAAAGTAAACTCACTCGTGCTTTTGGTCATCATTGTTGTATGACAACTCAAAATACTCAGCTGCAGAGTATAATTGCTTTCTCAGATTCTTCAAATCCTAATGAAAACATCACGTGAAATAGAAAGGATTTAACAACCATGTAACTAGTGCTGAACTTAAGCTAGTAAAAGTCTGAGCAAGTAGGCATGTGGAATCAGAATTTTCAAGAAGTTGTACTGCCTAAATAACAGCACCACTAACAGAACAAGAAGCACTCTACCATACATATAGAAAACTGATAACAAGGAGTGAATTCTCCGCAAGGTTTTCTATATTTTTCATCTTTGCCAGAACATGAAAGAAATGGTCAACACGGATGACACGGTAATATATCAACCTCGAGAACTTCATTATAAGTGAACCAACTGCTGCAGTTTCTAGTGTAGGTTTACTCGAGCATTCTAAAGAAATTTACAAGCAGAATACTCGGTGTTTCAGTGGCTTGCCTACAGCAGCAGAAACAAGCACCATAAGAACGTTGTTTTCTCTCAGTAACTTGAAGACAGCATCACGATCCTCAGAAAAAGACTAAGGAGACTGGAAATTAATACAAAGCGTGTTGACAGTAAGCATATGGATACAGAGACAGATCAGACCTTTTACCAGAGGATATATAGAGACTTCCTGTTCATTGTGGTGACTGGAACTCGACCTAGAATGGGATAATGGCCATTTGGCACAAGCAAACTCCCGGTGTATCCGAGTATGAACAGTTTGACATATTCTAAAAAAATCCTAACCTATTTCTACTGAAATGTTTCTTATGAAACCCTCTACTTTCACTGATCTAGCATTGCAAGATCAATACCAAGCTAAGGAGCAAGAGGGTACCTCGAGACTATCAGAAAACAGTAAACTTTGCTGCATAGAGACTTCGTCGTAGTTGGCCGGTTCTCGAGGGAGGTTAATCGAAGCAGTTGAAGGCATAGCCTCCATAGTGAAGTTTACCCTGAATCTAAACAGTAACTTATCCTGCAAAAGTGGGAAGAACCAAATTACTGATTTGTCCACTAGGCCTCTCAATTAACAAACAAACAAACACAGAGCAAGCAAAACTCATAAAAAAGAAGAAGCAAAAGCGTCTCCTACACTGCCTCTTCTCCTAAGATACTTCTTGTCCCAACAAAGATACCATAATGGTACCCAATTCCTTAAACTAACCAAAAAGTTGCAAACATAAACCAAAACAAAAACCCATTGGGTCACTCCACTGAAGTAAAAAAAACAAAACAATCCCTTTTGGAGGGAGACAACGAATTACTCACCCTTAGCGGCTAAAAATCCAATCTTTTTTCCGACCCTTCTCTCAGCAACCAATGCGGCAGCGACTATGCAAGTGTCAAGGTATTAAACAGCACAACCACCATTTAAATGCTGTGATCACAGCAGAAAGAGAAGTGTTTAAGAAAGGCAATGCAATTGGGACATATATAGGAATAGGGCCATTTTCTCGACAGGAATTGGGTGGGTTAAAAGCGCATTTGACTCAAGAAAAACGGGAAAAGAAAGTGGAAAAGGACAATGTGAAGATGGGTTTATCTTTGTGGGACAGAACTATATTTGTTTTTTGAAGATGATGAAAGGGAAAGTTTTGGGGTTTGAATTCAGGGGATGAAGAAGAAGAAGAAGAAGAAGAAGGTGGAGGGAGGACAAATATAAAAGGGCAGCACGTTCGTGTCTGGAATTCAATGGCGAATTTGAGCATAAGCCGGTCAAACGGGTCGGGTATGGATAACTGTTATCCATCTACTATTTTCATTGGATAAGACTGATTGAATAATGACTCATTGGATTAATGGATATAATTGAGTTGTAACTATTGAGTTAAGTTGGTTTGGATAACGGGTTACCCGATGAATAATTTTGGGTGGGTCGAGTTGGGTTTGGTAACGAGTGACCCGTGGATAATTTCTTATTATAAGATTACAATTTTTTACAAGTTGGATTAGAATTTCAGTAAATTGGGTAAACTAATAAATGACCCGTTGGGTTAAAACTAAATGACTCGTTGGATAAAAATCATTTTGTTGGGTTGTTACTTGAAAAAAACAATTAAATCAATCATGAAAAATATTGTTATGGTAACTTTTAATGTTGGATTATATTTATTCATGTTTTGAGTTACATTTTAAAATGTTTTCAAAATTATAAGAATCTTATTGCAATGATTGAAAATGAATATCAAGACATCTCATTAGTCACGTTAATTATAAAAATGACCGATCTAACAGTTAGTTGATTTAATACAATACTTTGTCTTTAATTAAAGATTCTTAAATTTTGTGTATACGCAAATTAAGATATAATTTATGTAATAGTAGTAAATTAGTGACCAATTTATCATACGATAGCCAGCTTTTTTTCCCCTTGAAAATTTGATACAAAACATCCATTCAAATTATGGGACAATACTAAAACGGGATATAAACTTGTGAAAGGGAATGATTCGTTACAATATTTTAGTATTTACAAGTATGATTTGCTGAGTCGTGTTCAACAATTAGGTCAAGGCATCCTTCAACTAATCATTGATCATCAAGTGGGCCCCCTTTCTGTAATAAGCTCCCATTTTATTTCGCCTATAAATAAACCGAAAGGAATATAAATTCCCCATTTAATAATAACAGCTAATATTTTGAAAAACTGTTATGAAAAAAATTAAAATTAAAATAAATTAGAAGAAATCAATGCGTAGTTATAAACTTATAACTACTGCAAATTAATAAAAATTATCTTATCAATTACATCCACCTCTAAAACTATTAGTCGGTATATATAAATAAAACTTTGTATTGATCATGTTAATGTTATTTAATTATAATGCATTTATTTGAATTAAAACAAGGTCTGGGTTTAGCCGTGTAGGGTTCACTGCGTTGGACTTTTGAACGAATATTGTACTACAAAATTGTCTTTTTTGCTTTGGTTGGTGCCGTCGATTGCGCTATGAACCTGATGGCACTCACTTTAATTTGTTCATTGCATTATTTGCAATTTTGGATTTCAGATAGGAGTGCCAACCTTTTACTATCACTATCTTGCTTCTTGCGAGTGGAGGAGGCCGTTCATATCTATAATCTTCGTTTTGTGAGATTTCTTAGATCTATTCATTTCTATGTGTTTTGTGAGATTTCTTAGATATACCTATTTCTATATGCTTTGTGATTGTTGGCATGTTCTTCAAGTTCTTGTTAATTGCATGATTGTCGCACTAAATTAGCACACACCATAGTCTACTTTTATGTTGGTGCAATTATTGATACCCCGATGAAGGAAACCTAGATGCCACTTAACCAAGTATTATTTTTGGTTCTTATGTGCCCGGTACACATCTCTAATTTGGAGAATGCTTTCCGCAATTCTTTTTCCTCAAGCTGGGATGTTGAACTTCTCCCTATGTGGTTCACCCCTTCTAGGGTCGTCAACGTCCTCGTGATAAAAATTTCCACGCACTTGTGGATTTTCACCCCTTCTAGGATCTTGCTCCTTGCGAGTTGAGGAGGCCGTTCATATCTATAATCTATAACTTCTACTAAAACAATAAAAAAAACTGACAAGTGGCAATCCCACAGTTTACCACATCAGTATGTAAAGATAATTTTTTATTCAATAAAATTATTTTATGTTTTAAATGTATCTATAATTAATTAGGAATGTCTTCTTGGAACATAATTAGGGATGTGGTGGCGGAGCGGAGGGGCTGTGATGGTGGTGGTCGGAGCTGCGATGACTCAAAATTTTCCATCAGCTCCATCGTGACCGTATATGGCCAGCGGAAGCGATGATTTCTTGCATTCCAATCATGTTCGACGGAGAATTTGTGTCACCACGATGAGGACGAGTGGTGGTGCTGGGATTTAGGGTTCTCCAGCACTGGATCTGGGCGCGAGGCGACGGAGTTTGGGTCGGGCTCGTCCGCCAGAGGTGCTGGTTGCCAGGCGAAATGTGGTGAGGCGGTAAGGTTCCGGCGGAATTCCAGATCCTGGCGACGCGGAGCGGCAGCGGCGGAGGTGGTGGGGCAGCCGTGAAGAGGATGAAGATAAATGTAGGGTATTTTTGTCTTTGCATTTTTAGTTTTAAGATTATAATTATTTTAGTTTTTTTTATTTGGTCAACGCCGGTAAACTACTTGTCAATGCCGGAATAGTGTCAAAAAATTATATCGGCACATATGATGCAAAAGCTAGGGTTACAATAGTACTTTCAAATTTTACAGGGTTGTATTAACACTTTAGTAAAATAATTGGGTCATTTATGTATTTTTCCCTTCAATTTTTTGTTCTCTTTGTTAGCAGACTCAGAATAGAACTGATTATCAAGAGGCTAAGTGTAAGTGATTTCTATCTGGTTTTTTTATTTTAAAAATTGTGATAGGGTGTTACCGTATTTATGTTTTGTTTCATTTCAGACTCTTTCAAAGCCAGTTAAACACCATTCTGAGCTCCCTAAGTGAAACTATACTGGTTCAAGTACAGGACAAGCAGCAGGAGAAAACAATGAAGTTATCTTATTGTAAGAACATGGAATGCAGATGATATTTATTTTTGTCTGGATAATTGCTTAAACTTGGCTTAATATTCTTTCAGTCCTCCGTTAATATTCAAGGATCCATTCTGTGGTGGAAACAACATTCTTGTGAGTGATAATGAATTAATAATCACCATTTTCTGTTGGTGTGAGCACTACAACAAATCACTTGAGTTGCTACATTTTAAAGTCTCAATAATGACATCAATAAGTGTAGTTAATTTTATTCCCTACACTTCAAAAAACGTAGTAGTAGCAGTGGATGTAGCGGAAAAAACACTACTCTTGAAGGCGTAGCAAATGATTTCTACACCTCAAAATGTATTTATAAAACACTACTTTTAAAGGCGTAGTAAATGATTACTACACCTCAAAGTGTATTTAAACACACTACTCTTAAAAGCGTAGCAAATGATTACTACACCTCAAAGTGTATTTAAAAACACTACATCTGAAAGTGTAGAGAACGATCACTACATCTGGAAATGTAATAAAATACATCTACACTTAAAAGTGTAGCAAAATTATGAAAAGATTTTTAAAAAACTTACAATCCTACTCACATTATTTTAAAATTTGTAATTAAACCCACGAGGTTCTAAAAATTGCAATCTATCCCACAAAGTTACAATAGTTGCAATCTAACCCACAAAGTTACAATAATTGCATTTGAAGGGGAAAATGGCAACTCAGACTTAGCGGGAGGAGTTTACTTTACCGGAGTTGGTGGCAAATTATTACGCACTACTTCTATTCTCTACCAAAATAGAGAAGGAAGAAAATAATGAGAGATTCTATGTCTGTATGTAGTCTGCCCTTGCGCGTTCTGAAAATTGGTTACACAAGTGACAACAAAAATGTTAGAACACCAGAAGAGCTGAAACATTAAACAGGAAAGTAACCCCAAACACAAATTCAGCAAACTGACAATGTCTTGATTCTTGTGGTCGCCTCCTTCAGCTCGAAAGCCTATTCAGAAAACAAACAAAATTAAGTATTTTGTACACAAAAATGATGGGGAAAAGGAATCAGAGAAAAACATTGACTTACCTTATGAACTTGAAGTTCATTTGTTCTCCTACCAAATATTGCTTGTAATGATCTTCGCACTTGAATCTCCAATCAACTCCTCCCGTTTTTCCTCAATTCGTGTCACCAAATTTACTACTAGAAACTAGAAGACCATTACACATTACAAGCTGTCAGCCTGAAAGCAGTTGCCAAGTCATGAGCTAATCTAACAACTTCTCACTAATACATGATCACAAGACATCTGCAGAACCTGAATTTTGCTTAAGGTTTTCAAACATATCCAGCATTACTCTAGCACTAGCATAACAATGATAATTTAGTAAAATGAAGAGTTCATTTTGGGAAGAAAAAAAAGGCAACACTAACCACCATCACCCCAAAATTTAAACCACCAAAAGTGACTTGACATGCAAATTATAACTCAAAATATGTAATGGTCTTCAATCACCCTTGTATACAGGCTTTCTTTTCTCGCTAAATGCTGCTAGCCCTTCCAACCGATCTATCGTGTCCATCTCCAGCGACAAACCCGATTCCATTCCCCAGTCAAGGCCCCCGTCGATAGCTCTTTTTTCCATCCTGATAGCTAATGGCCCATGCAGGTAAAATGATGAGCTGGTTATGCAGCTAGTAATGACAACTTTACAACAGATAAAACTTATTTTCTCAAATGTTCACATTTTGAAATAGGCACCTCACATTTTGCTCATTACAACAGACTTCTTGGCTAGTTTTCCATTTCAAAACTTTTAATACAAATATTTAGGCTATGATCATGAAGAATCGTCTACTTTCACTCCCAGTACTAGTTTTTCAACAGCAGTATACCGTTCACTATAAAGCCTCTATAATGTACTAGGATAAAAGTGAAAAACTAATGGATACAAACAGAACTCTCCACCGGACTTGAACCTATATCCACAAATTGTTCAGAACCATCAACTATCAAGACTGTTCCCTGTCCTTTCGACTTTAGATCCCTCGGTTCACTACATTTATAACAAGTACCAAATATCAAAAGAACAATGCGTAAACAGCAAAACGAGAAATGACTGCACAAACCCAGCACCAGGCCATGATTCATGTTTCGGTACACTAGAATCTTCAGACATGAAAACAACTGGAGTTTACATAAGATCTGTAATGGTCTTCATTATAGTGATTTTTTCCCTCAATTCGTGTCACCAGATTTACTACAAGAAATAGGAGACCATTACACATTACAAGGTGTTGGTGTTTTATGAAACACAAGGCTATTTAAGTATAATTGGATTCGTTTAGTTGTGAACTCGGGACGTTAAAACAAGTTCGGTGGTGTGGAGTGCACACTTGTATAAACTATCTACGAGTTTACATTTGATTGGATAAGGATTAATTGTGTTGGTGATGAATAACATGCCTTGTCCAAGAATGAGAAAAGGTTGTGTCATTTCATGATGAAAGGATGTGTCAATTCAGAATTTGTTCATAATAATTCTAATAGATACATGGTTTAGTGTAGAATGATGAAGTGGTGTATCTTTTCACGACATTTGTTTCCTATAAATACATGCATTCACATGCAGTGTTATGAAATACTAGGACAAACAGACACAACACAGAAAACAAAAACCTGACACGGGAAAAACTAAGAATTTTCCAGACTTACGCAGCAACCAAAAGTACGGTTATTCAAAAGTATTCTCCTGGTTCAAGCCTAGAACAAGATAGATTCTCGATTGTTCTATCTTCGAAGGGAATTCGTGTAACCCAAGGCTGTAATAGGGTCGAATTACTCTTTAAGAAAAGCGTACATAACGCAACTCACATCGATATCCAAGAAAGTTTATACCACTATCATCCAAGGGTGATTATACCGTTCCATTGGAATAGAGTATTACAACAAGTTACTCCAACAGTCCGGATTGACCATACTCTCAACCATTATTATCAGTAAGATAGTCTTTTGATAACTCTTGAAAATTTATATTGTTATGCTTTTTCATTCCATTATCTGACGGTTTTAATGATATCGAATGTTCGGTTAATCTTGCTACTGCAGCTGAAAGAGTATATTGATGATACAGACGACTTTATCAATATAAAATTGGGAAATCTTCTGAACCAGCTGATACAATTCGAGCTGCTTTTGACCAGAGCTACTTTTTAGCGACTATATTCGTTGTGGTGACTGATATTTTTGGGATGAATTTTCCAACAACGGTATTCCATGATCCTTCTAGCTCTAAGACATAATTAGAGGGACAAGGAGTAAGAGATTTTATAGCACATTAATTATTTAATTTCAACCACAAAAATTAATTCATTTAACTTTGGGCCTTTATCACAAACCAAATAAGAAAACTTTAAATTACTAACCCAAATTGACTTATTTGTTAGGTATCGTAACTTTTTGGTTGATGTTTGTAGTTTTTTTTATATTTTTGAGCTATCGTAACTTTATAGTTTTGAGGTATCGTAACTTTTTGGTTGAAATTTGTAGTTTTTCCCCTCTCGTGTTATTTTTTTCATTTTTCGGGTGCCTTTTAGTTGATATTAGTCGTTGTTTTGTAGTTTTTTTGGGTTGATATTTTAGCTTTTATTTTTGCTCTCATGTTGATGTTTTCATTTTACAGGGGAGTTTTAGGTGATAGGAGTTGGTGTTTGTAGTTTTGGGTGGCATAGGTTGATTTTTTGTAGTGTTTTTTCCTTATGTTGACGTTTTTCATTTTCTGGGAGAAGTTTAGGTGATAGAAATTGATATTTTTAGTTTTTGGTCGATATTATTTTATTTTTGTACTTTCTATTTAAAAATGATAATTGAAGATTTGTTGAGGTTTGTATGATTTTTAGTTGATATTTTGTTAGTTGTAGTCGACGTTTTTCCCATTTTTTGTCCATTTTTATTTATTTTTAATATATTGTTTGCTATTTAATTTTATAAATATATATTTTTTGCTCCAATTTTTTAGTTGATGCTTTTTTTCCCGTTGATAATCTGCTATTTTTTGCTGATGCTTATAATTTTTCCATTGAATTTGTTTTGCAGATTGCAGATGGCGGGAAAATGATAGGAAAAAATTGGACAAAAAGCCCCTGGAAAAATATTAGTGATATGTCTCGTAAAGTTATTAGAAATAGGTCCCTGTAAAATTATTAAAGATACGTCCCTGGAGCTAGAATATAGCTAGAATTGCATAAACGCCCTTGCCTAAAGTCTTTTAGATAATGGTAGAAGAAGTAGCGTAGACAAAAATAATTCAAGAAATATATAGGGAGAAATAAATTTGAAAACAATTAAAGAAACTAGCGAGTACCATCGCGCAACGCACGATATTATTAATTAAAATATTAGGATGTACTTTTTGTGTTTTATTTTTAAATTAAAAATAAAATTTATTTAAAATTTTAAAGTTTAGTCGAAAACTATGTGAATTATGAAGTGAAATAATTAATTAATTTAGAAATAGTAATATATTGAATACAATAAAAATTGATTATTTTTTTTATAATATTTCATTCAAATTTTTTAATAAGTAATTATTTATGTGTTCAGATTTATTTTAAAATGTTATCGTAATTATGTCTATCTCATTACAATAAATAAAATTAAATATCACATGACCTAATTAGTCTCACTAATTATAAAATGTCCTCATTTAACAGTTAGCCAGTCTAAAATAAGACTTTGTCATGTATAATAAATAAATAACATGTATACATATTTCTATCAAAATTACTCTATCATTGTATTAAAAAAATTGAATATTTTGTTATTTCAGATTGTGTTTATTTAAATTTTTCTTAATGATATATATGGATATAGTATGAGATATTTCTGGTTTTCAATATATCTATAGAAGTTATATAGTATTTTAATAAGTTATGATTGATTATATATAGTAAAGAATGAAAATCAGCATATTATAATATTAGTATGTTATTTTTAGAAAATTTGGGTTTAGTTTAGTCAAAATGATTTCAATATCCCCGGTTGATAGCACAAAGAAAATAATTTTTAGTATATGGACATATAATAAATAAATAATATGTATACATATTTCTATCAAAAGTACTTCATCATTGTATAAAAAATAGAACATTTTGTTATTTCACATTATGTTTTTATTTGAATTTTTCTTAGTGATATATAGATATAGTATGAGAAATTTATGATTTTAAATATATCTTTAGAAGTTATATATTTTAATAAATTGTGATTGATTATATAGTAAAAACACGGACCCAAATATTCCACTTCTCCCAAATCATAAAACACTGACCTAAATTCAAAAATCTGTTCCGATTCCGCATCTGGTTGCCCATTAGAAAATCTTAATGCCGGTAGTATTTCTATCCCAAATTTAAGAAATAATAATATTATTAAAAATTATTTCATATAAACTAATATTTTTATTTAAATTTGATCCATATACAACTCAAAAATTAACATTATAATATTTTTATTCATATAATGATTAAATATTATATTTTTTACAAAATAATTATAAAGTATAATTCAATTACAATAGTATATAAAATATTTTTATTTATATAAAATAATATCATTTTTATTTATAATTTAAAATAATAAACTAATGATTTCATAAGAGAATAATATATATTTATATTAAAATATTATTAAAAATAATATTATTAAAAAGTGAGTTCATATGAAAATTAAAGTTTTATTTAAATTTGACCCTTATACAACTCAAAAATTAACATTATAATGTTTTTATTTAAATAATAATTAAATATTATATTTTTTAAAAATAATTATAATATATAATTCAATTAAAATAGTATATAAAATAGTTATATTTATGTAAAATAATATAAATTTTATTTATATTATAAAATAATAAAATAATGATTTTATAAGAAAATAATATATATTTATATTATAACATTATAACAAATAATATTATTAAAAAGTGAGTTCATATGAAAATTACATTTTTATTTAAATTTGACCTCGAAAATTAACCTTATAATTTTTTATTCAAATAATTTTAATTATTATATTTTTCAAAATATATATAAAATATGATTCAATTACAATAGTATATAAAATATTTATATTTTATAAAATAATATTATTTTATTTATAATTCAAAATAATAAATGAATGATTTCATAAGAGAATAATATATATTAATATTATAATAAATAATATTATTAAAAAGTGAGTTCATATGAAATAAAAATTTTATTTAAATTCGACCCTTATTTTACTCAAAAATTAACATTAGAGTCCATCTCTTGAAAGACGGTATTTCCATAAGTTATGGAAAAACCAAGGTTTAAAATGTAAATTAGAAGAAATTAGGATAAAATTTTCGGGTTGTATGAACCGGGTTATAAAATTTATAACTACTACACGTTGCATAATAAAACTTTTACCTTTTATTATTATAATTAAACTCCGTCTTTCCACAAGCCTATGGAAAGACCGATTTTCCCAAGACTTTGCCTTATTATATGTACGGAGTATAAATCAATGAATTCTAAAACAAGAAAAATAATAAATTTAACAAAGGCAGTCTATTTTTTTATGGGAAGCCTCCAAATTTGAAGCAAGGACTTGCTAAACGTTACGCAAAGAAACAACTGGGTTTGATCAAGCTATAAAGACTGAGGATATCGAGAAATTTAGTAAGAAATTGTTACAAAGCAACACAATGAAGATTGCAGACGTGATCACTGATGATGGCCAACTTGATTTTAAATGGATGAAGAAGGGCTGATAACTTTCTTGGTGAAAGAAAATGGGTTCAACCTTGACAGGGTAACAAAGGCAATTGAAAATATCGATGCAGCAAAAAACAAGTCTGCACAAGGGTGGATAGAAGTCAGCTGCTAACCGATAAAACCGAAGGAAACAGCAGATAAAAGGGAAAAACAAAGCAGCAGCAGAAAGTCCAAGGCTGGTAGTGCTAAGAAGAAGAATTGAAATCATCATCTTCTCTCTCAAGTATTCAAGTATCTGCTCAGCATCGGGGTGGAATGGTGCTTCGTTTGCTCATCGGTCAAGGATCCTTTCTTTTTTCCATTTCTCCTTCTCCGCAGAAATAATTGTTGGAATAAAAAAGGACTTCTTGATGAATGATGCAGAACAAACTTGTAATTTATCGACATGTGAAGAGTACCTGGAC
>JAULKM010000006.1:1017902-1029096 GCA_032355605.1 Rubia tinctorum | reverse complement strand
TATGAAGTACTTTACAAACACATAAAAGGGTTCAAGAATTCATCAAAGATTGGATTTTTAAGTGCAAGAAAACAAAACCATGGAATGAGCAATCCGAATCATTCCAATACATCGCATGTGCTTATGAGAATGGAATAAAAAAAATCCGAAATCAAGTCCTTATCTTCCAAACCATCCCAAACTTCACAGTCAAACATGGTAACATCAAGAACAATGGTGCAACGAATTTAGTCTACAAGAATCATTCAATCACAGCAAATCATTAAACAAAAAGGCATGATTAGAAAACCCACCAAGTACTGCAAGGAATGCCACAAGAATTGCAGACAAAGACCAAATCAGCAGAAAAGAACTGGTTCTTGTTCTTGAATCCACCCAATTCAGAGCACTCTCCCTTTGTACCTCAGTCATCCATTAAAGCTGTGTCAGAGAACGCCACAAGCATGGATTTACACGTGTAGAGGCATCAAATCAGTTGAAAAATAAGAAAATAAACAAGAGGGGCTTTGCTGTAATTGAATTGAGGAGAAAGATCAGTGAAATCTGGCCCCATTGGAGCCCCACTTTAGCGGCCCTCTGTCTCAAATTCAGAACCCTTTTTTTCCCTTACCTTTTCTTGATTTTTCTTTTTCCCCCTTTTCTGTTATGGTGATGAAAGAAAGGACCCAAAAAGGAGCTAGATTCCTGGGTTTTTTGTCACCATTATATCCCTTTGTTAAACGGAAATCAGTACAGCAATATAATAGTGATACACTGTACTTGTAATTGGTATGGATCCAAGTTAAAGAACATGCAATATGTAACTCAGTTGAAAATTGCTATCTTTCCAGCTAATTACAGAACCTTAAATCGTCGTTTTCCCAGTTTTCATCCCATGTTCCACCATTCTTCCTTATCTGCATAAACACACGTTCATTTCACAGTTAATTTCAATTTTGTACTCCCTCTGTCCCAACAGTTTTGACTTATTTATTTTTTCACGATTTTTCATGAACATATTTGACGGTTAATGGTTATGTTTGGCCGAACTTTTAAGTTGTTGTGCTTATAATCAAAACACTTTTTAATATTTGGTAAAGTGCAAAAAAATAACTTATTTTGAAAGCAGCTATTTTTGGGGGAAAAACGGAAACTGGTCTCCCCTACTTTCAAAATAAGTAATATTTGCTTATAAGCATAGCTCTGCCAAACAGAGACAATATCTCTTGTTACATATAACAATTCCACCTAAAACTTTGATATTTAGAAAATAAATGTTAAAAGTTCTAACGATATCTCATATGATATTAATTTATATTTATGGTCAAAGTTTACCAAGTTTAACTTGGAAAAATTAAATAGGCCAAAAGTGGTGGGACAGATGGAGTATAATTTATTTAATATAGGCTCAACATTACTACTTCTTACATTCCATTTCAATGTTCACCTTTTGACTTTTCACAATTGATTTGAAAAATATTTGATCATTAATATATTTCATTAACATAATTAAAACTTGTAAAAATTTAATATTTAATGAATCTAATCGTGTATCATACAACTTACATACTTATTTAATTGTAGGACCAAATTTAAAAAGTTTTAATTAAATGAATAGTTAGATTCCAAATTCAAATTGGAATGAGATAGATGAAGTATTTTTTTTAGTTAATCTCGTCCCAATATACTGTCTTATGCCCCGTTTGGTCCAACTTATTTACAGTCATGCCATTCATTGAGAAATCAGTTCGGAGGAATCAGAGCTTAATCACTGAAATTTATAATAAATACTTAAATAAGTATAATATCAAGTAAGATTAAGTGATTAACAATATATTTTTAAAGTTCCAAATATTTATTTATGGTTAAAATTGGATAAATTTTATTAACAAATCTCTTATATATAGATAGATTATCATGGTTTTATATATGTGGTAAATAATATATTTTCAAAATGTTCATCTTTTATAACTTTGAGAAAAAAAATTCGATAGACCATGAAAACCTTGTTTCAATAGTTTTTAGAATCAAACTATAATTATTTATGCATGGTCATACATTTAATTTTTTAAAAAGTTATTGGAACAAATAAAAACAAATATCAAATAACCCTATTAGTTTTATCAATTATAAAATGACTAACAAAAACAAATATCAAATAACCATAACAAATATGGTTAGTCGGTCTAAACAAGACCCGTTGTATACTTTTTTTTTATTTTGAGTACTCACGAGATTTCGTTCTCTCTAACTTATTTGTATTTCAGTTTAGTTCAGTTTAGTTCACGTATGAGTAGTTTTAGTCTCTCATTCTTAATTTTCACTATATTCTATTTTAAATCATAAATATTCATCCTTAAATTGTCCTCCTTTTGTCTAATAGAAATCATATTTATGAACTTCTACGCTCATGATTTTAACTGTAAATATGTTGCACCGGCGGCGGCTTCACTTGTTGGTTGTGGACCACGGTGTCTTGTTCAGAGTCTCCAGACACCATTAATGGACGGTAGATGAAGTGATTTGATCAAACATTAAAGTTCCCAAAATCATGTAAATCTGATCCATTTTTTCTGCAGTTTTTTCAGACCAACTTGCATATCATGATCACAGGACGCATATATGCTTGAAAATGTGGATTTTTGGAGGGACAATTTGTTCATTTTTTTTTTTGCAGAAAACAATAGTGCAAGAAAACCAGGTCATTGTGGACCCAAGTGTTAAGTGCATTCCATTTGGACCATTTTCATTCTGAGGCAAAAATGTTGATGGAATTCATGAGACCTGTAAAGATGGAATTTTGGAAAGCTGTTTGGCAAAAGCACTACAGCCTCAACCCCAGTTCATTTTTTTTCAGCATTGGACTTGGAAACAATAACCTGCAATATTTAATTTATGTTAAATAAATTAAAATTATAAATAAATTATGAAAATTTTATTATGACAGGTCCATCATCCATGTGACCATCTTTTCTAGATTTGCCATTGAAGCTTGAGCTTGCTGACTAGGTTTGATTGTCTCCTAAGCAATGCCAGGATTTATAAACCTTAGCAAATGTCTAGTTTTTTCAGATCATTTAGCCATAACACATTCACTGCACATTTTACTGATATCTAGATTAGAAAAAATATTTGATCATCATTCATTCATAGATTTAGTTATATTCAAATTAAAATGCATAATATTAAAAATTCACAAAGTTTTGCTTTAGACCGACTAACTGTTAGACGAGATCATTTATAATTAATATGACCGATAGCAAGTGATTTGATGTTTTTTTCATTATTGCAACGAGTTTCTCATAAATGTTGAAAATATTTTAATTAACTATATTTTGTGATATAAATAATTGTAACTGACAAGTTATTGGAACAAGGTTTGCCATGCATGATTAATCAATACTATGACTGATAATATTCTTTTTGTTTATATAGATGTTTAAATGGAAATATTTATTGTCATACCACCCAACGGTTAGATAAATTCTGATTTTTTTAATAATTGTAATTGTTTATATAACTTTGAACGTCAGATTATAATTGTTTATATTTTAAAATAAATTATAGAAGATTATTATTATTATGGAGGAAATCTCGTCACAACAAATAGAATAAAATATCAAATCATCTTCTTATTTATATTAATTATAAAATATTCCATCTAACGATTAAGTGATGTAAAACAAGACTTTGTGTAATAAAATCATATGATCAATGTCAACTTTGATCAAAATAGTAGTTGTTCAATTTATGATGAGTGATATTACAAGAAAATGTTTCACCTTATCGTGTGCCCATTTTCGGCTCATTATACTTGGGCCTAAGGCCATTAAGTCCATTGTCCCTGACCATGCCTAAATGTATGGGCTTCCAGGCCCTTCCAGAATTCATAGTCATAATCATGATTCGTTTGGCGAATCATCTGCTAACATACGCGCTAGAAGCACGGTTCGTGCAAGTATGCAAAATTTGAAGACCGAAGATTGCCATGGGATGATGGGAAATGTGATCTCTCCTTGGAGTATTTATCTCCGTGCACATTTTTATTATTATTGATTCGTCTCAAGTTAAGGTGCTTTTCTTATAATGTAATTTTTTAATTTGAGATGATTTCTTGTGAGACAAACTAAAGTTTAAGCATAAATTTTTATGTAAATAATTTTTCTTTCTTCTCCACATCTCCTTTCCCTTGGGGAAGAATTAGAGAAAGGTCAAATTAGTGAAAGGTCGACCCTACAGAAGATGTGTAGAAGAATGAGGGAAGAATAGCAGAAATATCCCTGCCTAAAGTTTAGACTACCGAAAACATGACCGTGTGTTTTTCTTTTAACAATTTTTTCCTCCATTCATTTGATACTAATTTTTTAAGTTCATTCTTTAACGTACTCTGGACCAATTGGAAGCTTCTTTCTCTTTGTAAAATTTTATTTGAGACGGACACTAGTGTAGGAAAGAGGTTTTAACAGCGGTTAAAATGAGGGTTAGAAGGCGATTCCGAATTGATTTCCCTAGCACCATCATGCAAGCGGACGACGGTTGTAGAACGCCTTATAAGTTCGAAACTGCATTCCGACGTTGGTTGAATAATTCTAAGGCCAATTTCAAAAGTTAATAAAAAAAATCCAGGCTCTTGGTTCCGCTGAAACTATAAAACCTAGATCGACCATATTCATATCAACATAGATTGACATTCATATTCAACACAATGCAACCAACATAATTCTTATCCTTGACGGTTATATAAAACCCATATACAATCAATCTCATAATAATGAACATTAAAGCAATTCAGTTTGAACTGTTTATTGGAGGATGAACAGTGTTGGAAACAATTAAGTTGAGTTGGGGCAAAGAAATTACTGGTAGGTCTATGTATACGGTATGGAAGAAACTAATTAGATTGCAGACAGATCTGAAACCACACATGAGGAAATTGGCAGGAGTAAAACGGAAATTAGAAGATGTCGTGAAGGAGTTGCTGATGGCTCAGACAGAATTGACAGATGACAGATGAATGTTTCAAAGATTCAGAAAGTCCTGGATGGAATAGAAGAAGTGAATTTATGGAATCTGATTGATGTGAAAATAGCAAGACAAAAAGCAAAGGTGAATTGGCTCAGATTGAGAGACGCCAACAACGGGCACTTTCATGCCACAGTCAGAGCAAAAAATATGCCATTGGCATACTGAAAATGATAAGAGAAGATGGAACTGAAACAAGTGATCATAGTGAAATGGAGGAATAAGTAATCAAGTTCTATGAAAATTCAGTAGACAAGGTTGTTGAGGAAATGAATAGAGTAAATGTAGGTGTGATAGAAAAATTCTAAGCAACACAACACAGTGAAGATTGATTAATGAGGCGAAGGAGACTGAAGTGTTGGAAGCATTAAACAATATTGGTGATTTAAAAGCACCACAAATTGATGGATTTGGGATAAAGTTTTTTTAAGATCTGGAATACCATAAGAGAAGATGTAATGGCAACTATGGATGATTTCTTCTTAATGAGAGAATATACAAGGCAGTTAACAATACAATAGTCACATTGATCCCTGAACATCCCAGTGCTCAACTTAATACCGTTGTATAATATTACACAAAATTATTTTTAAAAATCCTGACTAGAAGACTAGGCAAGGAGGTGAATGACAGTGGAAACTGACCAGGAAGCATTTGTTCTAGGCAGACAGATACATGAACATATAATTATGGCTTTTGAATGGATTAGAGAATATAACAGGAAAAATGGTGATCCTGGATGCATGATTCAGATGAATGTGGAGAAAGCATATGATACTGTTGACCGGGGTGCAATGGAGGTGATACCGAAGGAGATTGGCATTCCTAGTAAGTTTGTGAACTGGATCATGATCCGTGTGAGATTTGTATCATTCAAATACATGGTGAATGGAGAGCAGACTAGAATGATCACAACCAAGAGCAGAGTTAGGCAAGGTGATCCAATATCCACCTTACTTTGTATATTGGTGATGGAGTACATGAGCAGATGTTTGAATATACTGGGAGAATGCAAGGAATTTAAATATCATGCTGAATGTGAGAAGTTACAACTGATAAACCTGAGTTTTGCAGATGATGTATTATTAGTTACAAAAGGAGAATCATATTCTGCTAGGGCTTTGATGATGGCATACAATATGTTTGCTGAATCCACTGGTCTAAAAGTAAACAAATCAAAATCCAAAGTTTATTTTGGATCAGTGGAGGAGGAGCACAGGAAGAAAATATTGGAGATTACAGGATTTGAAGAAGGGCAGTTACCATTCAAATACATGGGAATGCCCCTAACAAGCAAGAATCCTAATTTACTGGTATGTCAACCATTGATAGAGAAAATGACTGGGAGACTAAAGCACTGGAGTCCAAAAAACTTTGAGCTATGCATGAAGGATGAAGCTGATCATCAGTGTTCTGTTTGCAATTTCCAACCATTGGATGCAAAGCTTTCCAATTCCTAAAGTTTTATTGAAGCATGTGGAGGCTATGTGCAGATCCTTTTTATGGAGTGAGGAAGATGTTATAACTAGGAAAGCTCCCATAGCATGGGGAAGGTTTCTTCTGGTGCAAAAAACAGGTGGTATGAATGTGACTTCACTGGCGGAGTGGAATGAAGCATGTATGGTGAAAACTCTGTGGAATTTATGTAAAAAAGCTGACAGGATGTGGATAAAAGGGGTCCATGCATACTACATAAGGAATTAGGATGTGATGAATGCTAGGCTGCCAGCTGATTGCTCATGGATAGTCAGAAGCATAATGCACAACAAAGACAAGGTGAAGAACTTAAAGTAATGGGAACAACAGAGGGCAAGAAGCAGATTCAGTGTCAGGCAAATGTATTTGGCTATGAGAAAAGACCAAGAAGAGGTGCAGTGAAGGAAACTATTTTATGACAATTATGCTAAACCAAGAGCAAAAAATAGCAACCAAGGACAGAATGAGGAAGTTTGGCATTTCTGTGTGGAGGGTAAGTGTGTTTTTTGTGATGGTGAGGAGACACTACATCATTTTCTTTGAATGTGATATAGCCGGGAAAATTTGGAAAGCAATTCTTGAAGGGTTGCAGATAAGAAGAGAACCTAAGGGCTGGGACAATGAAATGGCTTAGCTGTTGCAGCTTTGCAAAGGTAAAAAGTGAAGGAAACAACTAATTAAAATGACAGTTGTTGAAACTTTGTAGGTCGGCGGTGAACGTCGTTTCACTCACCAAAATAATCTGCAAACTCTATGGATTATATTAGTACAACAGTAAGCAGATTCGATCCCATGAGGAACAGAACAATAACTATAAATAATTCCTACTAATATAGAGAATTTTGGTGTAGCCACCACACCTTAATTTTCAATATTTTTTCTAACAACTAATGAAGCAACTAACTAATATCGAATATAAAATAATAATGCAAACTAACAATATAAAATATATAATGAATGTAATCGGCTCGGAATAACTTACATTAGTTAAACATCGATCATAGGCGCACAGATAAATCAATTCATATGCATCTATCAGTTATAGGATGACAAATATTTGCTGAACTAATGCATGTTATTCCATGCCGATATATAAATTAGCTACTCATAATAAGTAAATAATATTCCATGGAAGGAAAAAAAGAAATGGGGAGGAAGGAGATAATAAAGGTGATGTTTCTTAAGGGTTGTTTTAGATAGTGGTTCAACTGTTGTTTACTTGAATGCACCCCAGACACATGTCTTGACGTTGGAACTGCCTCCATTTCTACATTTTCAGTGCATATATTTGTAAGGTTTCTCTAGGCGGCGGTTTAATCACCATTGTCTAAATTTGTGCATTGCAGACACATGTTACGGTCGCAACTGCACTTGGAAGTGCAACGCAAAATGACTCCTAATGATTAACCGTAGTCTAAGCGGATTTTGGAGGCCGCCTATCGTCAATTTGACTAATGGGGACATGTTCAAAGCACGGAACTTAAAATAGAAGGTAATTGGAAGAGTAAGGAGTTTTATTCATCAATTATTTTATGGTACTAGAGATACCACACTGATGGTATCTCCAATGTTTAAATATACAAATACAATACATACAATATAAACACAATACCTGTATTACACGCAACACACATGGTACCAGGATATACTATATTATTTACCTTTATTAACAAACAAATGCGTTTGCATGATGATCAGTTCCCCACCAGACTCATCAGATATTTCTTCTTCTCTTCATATTCACTGACCTCAGCAAGCTGGACCCTTGAATCCAACCATTTAAAGGCCTCCTCAATAGCATTTTGAGCCTTCATATGGCTGGACTTCCCCTTCAGCTCATTTCTCAAGTTGCAAATGTAAGTCTCAAAAGCATTTCTTGCTTCACCCTTCTTTATGTACATTTCATCACTGGCTTTGTACTCATTAGCTTCCTTTATCATCCTCTAAATATATCCTCCCCAGATAATTTCACATCTTTTATGGTGGTGCTAATTTCCCGGCTTGTACCGGCTTGCATTTTAAAGGAGACATCCACCTTTGCCACTTTCCTAAGGGCTGGTTTGATACCCATCAGTACCACTTTACCTAACAGTTTGTTGTCTTTTGATATGGGTCTCTCACCTTCAAATCTTCTGTTTGTCCAAGTAACATGTGGATCGATAGTTATCATCTGCAACAACTCAATATTTTCAACTAAATCCTTCATATCTTCTAGATCAGGTACATTGCTTTTTACATCTTCCTATTTTGTCTTCAAATTCCAAAATGGAGTTAAAATCCCCCACCAAGAGCCATGGTTTCTATTGGCAGTTAATAGCTTTCAGATACTTCTACAAAGGCTTCCTTTCCACCTTAAAATTCTTCCCATAAACTACATAAATTGCCCCATGAAACTCCCCAAGTTTTGCTTTCACCTCTAGGTGCATTAGTTGTTCCTCTACTTTCAGTAGCTTTACCTCTAGGTGCATTAGTTGATTGAAATGGATGAAAATCAAGACCAACAAAGGCACTTGAAAAGTATCTTTTCTGATCCGATATAATCGCTTTTTATAGGGCTTTCTTCACTAGTGCGCACATATAAAATATTACATAAAGAATTAAACTATTCCTCCTCATCCATGTATTATGCTTTTAAATCTCTTCATTCATTTCATTCACATATTAGTTCTACATAATTTATAGTGCAAAAATCAAGTGTAACAGTGTTAAAAAACAGAAGAGGAAAGCTGTTACTAAAATTAAGTCAATAATATGATGATGGTTGCAGGGCCGGTCCAATTTATTTTAATGCCAAATGCGAGAAAACAAATTGGGCCTTTTTATAAATAAAAAATACATTTATTAGGGATTGGAACCTAGCCAAGTGCAATTGTAGGAGGCTGACCCCACACTTGTTTTATTTTTATTAAAATTTTAAAAATGATATAAAATAGGGGGAACATAAACCAATACAATAGACGGCCGCCTCAGGAGAAGTTTTAAAAAGAAATCGAATTATTGATGTAAAAAGGTAAAAACTAGTAATTAATGAAGGCTAGGGCATCTTAAAAAAAGTAAGGAAATTAAGGGTAATATTTTATGGTGAAACATTGTCCATATATTGATTTGAAAATAGCCCAAAGAAAAGGCCAAAAGAGTAATATTTTTCTGAATTTGTAAAGAAAATATGATTATTAAATTGTTAAAATGTGAAAATGGCACATAAAGGATTAAAATAGTCCCAACACACTTTTTTTGTCTCTTTAACTCATTTATGCATTAAAAAGAACAAAAAAACCCTAGTAGGCAAATATAATATTTTTGAACCACTTCAAATATTGTGCCTGCACTCCCTTCGGGCCGTCCCTGGATGGTTGCAAACAATGTTGGGAAAATAAACAGTTTTATTTATAAAAAAAATCTTACATGGTACCAGAGATACCATACTGATGGTCTCTCCCTTATTCAAATATAAACACAATAAACACCACACACATTGGTACCGAGAGGTACCGTATTATTACAAACAGATGTTTGTGTTAATCAGAGGAGGAAATATAAATATTAGTATAAATTATATCAGTTCTTTTTTCTGGCCACATCCATGACACTCATCAGATGTTTCTCCTTCTCTTCATATTCACTGACCTCAGCAAGTTGGTCCCTCGAATCCAACCATTTAAAAGCCTCCTCAACAGCATTTTCGGCCTTCTTTTTCTCATCTGCCTTCATATTGTTCGACTTCAGCTCATTTCTTAAGCCACAAATGTAAGTATCAAAATCATCTCTTGCTTCAGCCTTTAGTATGTACATTTCATCACTGGTTTTATACTCACTAGCTTCCTTTATCATCCTCTAAATTTCCTCTCCGGAAAACCTCACATCTTTTATGGTGGTGCTAATTTCCCGGCCTGTACTTGTGTCCTTGGCAGACACATCCAAAATACCATCGGCATCCAAATTAAAGCGGACCTCGACCGAGACCTCTCCCCTGAGAGTCAGTTTGATACCCTCCAGGGTCAGTTCACCTAACAGTTTGTTATCTTTTGATAGAACTCTTTCACCTTCAATCACAAGAAATTCCAGTGCAGTTTGGTAATCAGCGGTGGTAGTCATGGTTTTTACAGCTCTAGTAGGGATGGCGGTATTCTTGGGAATGAAAACATACATGAGATCTCCGTGGGTTGCAACTTCGAGTGATAATGGGATAACATCACGAAGCACAAGTTTGTCAATTTTCTTACTGCCTTGTCCGCTCAATAGTGCTGCTTGAACAGCTGCGCCACGAGTAATAGCTTCATCTGGGTTCAATCTTTTGTAAAGCTCCTTCCCATTCATCAGCTTACTCAGCAATTCTTGAATCTTCACAATCCTGCTTGAGCCACCAACTAGGACGACTTCATCGACATCCTTCTTATCCATCTTGGCATCTATCAAACACTTTTCAACACACTCAATGCACCTGTCAAACAAATCCGAGTTTAACTCCTCAAATTTGGACCTGGTGATTTTTTCTCTGAAGTTTACTCCATCACACAGGGCAGCAATTGATATTGTTGCGGAATCTTTTTTGGAAAGAAGTCTTTTACCCTTCTCACACTCAGTTTTCAACCTTCTCTTTGCTCTATCATGTTTACTGATATCCTTCTTGTATTTGGTTCTGACAACCTCAACGAAGTGCTCCACCATTCTATTATCAAAATCCTGCCCACCAAGATGAGAATCGCCACCAACAGCT
>JAULKM010000006.1:980427-996141 GCA_032355605.1 Rubia tinctorum | reverse complement strand
AATTTTACAAATACGACAAATCACACTTGCTATTATTCTATCTTGTTAATTAATAAATTTATACTAACATAAATAAGGTTCTAAAAATAAAATTAGTGAGAAAATTAGTGTGATTTTTTTAAAATGAAAGGGTTGGGCATGAGAGTAGTTAGACTTATTTATCAAGTTTCTTTTTATTCCCTTGACGATAACAAAACGACGTCGTTTCACTTATACTAGAACGACGTCATTTTGTTTAATGAAAGAAACAAAAAAAAGTGAAAAATCGAAAAATGACATCGTCTTCCTCATACCTCGCCGGAAAGGGGAGGTGAAACCTAGGTTTAAGGGGGCGAAATCCATAAATTCTGGTGGACCTAAATTCCGGATCACCGAATCTTAGGAGTGGAGTCAGCACCTCTCGCTCCTCCCTGGTTCCGCCCATGGTTCCAACTCTAACCCTTAATGTTTAATTATTCGTGTTAGCTACGTCAACCACCTCGAGATGGTATATACTCGAGGACCATGGTGGAACTTAGGTGAAGCACTATTCCACCAATCAAGAACAAATTAATTAGAGCAATAAATGCAGTAGATTTACTCAGTAGATTTACTCGATTGTGATATGACGGCAAAGAAATTATGTCACGTACCAAATATCCCCTGTAATGAGACTGAATGAGAGTCGCCGCCCTATCTTCCTTAGATTGACGCCCATATACAGCCAATCTAACCACCTTCGCCGCAGCCTGAGCGGCGGCGGAGGCAGCTTCCGCCGCTGCAGCAGTGGCCACAGCCACCGCCATTGCATGGTTGGGATCCTCAGCCACCGAAGATGAATCGATGCTCTCGTCATTGGAGGCGTCCGGTGAACTCCCCGCCGGAAAATGCTCAACGGACACAACTTCCGGCGCTTCGTGTTGCCATTTGGTGTCCACATTTTCCTTCTGTGAAAATTAAAATTACTCACTAAGAATAAAATGTTACCAAACCAACTTTATTTTACCATCAAACTTGTTTAATAATTGGGGAGTCAAATCAAATGCATACATACAGCAAGAATAATGGGGGGATGATTGAGATCTAGCGCAAGATGCACATGATCACACTTTATGTATGATGTGATGGGATGGTATAGTTGGAGGGATAGTAATTTGTCATGACTTTTTTTTGCTGAGTCCATGGTGATGGGAAGGGGACCAAATGATCCATATTGGTCTAATGATCTATCAAATCTAAAACCAAAAATAAAACCAAATAACACCTAGGTTTTACACTTGGGATTAGAGAAAACAGTGATAAGACACAGTGATTCTAAAATGATAAGACGTCTAATGACCGATCAGAAATTAGTGTCTGGTCAATTATATGAATTATACTTGGTGTTCGATAGAAAACAATCATTTGCGACAAATGACAAATTTGTAATCACCGGTTATATGAATCATATTTTGCGTTCTAGTATAGTACAAGTTTTGGTAACAATGATCCTACAATAATAAAATGACAAATGACTAATCTGAAATCATGAATCTACGTCGGGTCATAGTTCACGTTTAGCACTCCTTCCCACTAGAATAAATAATTGTTGTATAATCAGTTATATGAATCACATTTCGCTTTACCCTTACACTGGAATGAATAATCGTGGACATGGATTGGTCGGATGGAACGGTGCTAATGTTGGAACCATAATTAGCCATTCTTTGATCTATCTCTTGACTCATAAGATGTGGTCATCATTGAGTCACTGTACAAGTATTGTGTGTACTACGTGTTTAGCTTCTACGTAACTCAAAAGTTTCCTTAAAAAAACAAAAACTGACAAAATGGTAGGTACCTTCTTCTCCGGCGAGTCTTTGGAGTGGTGTTTGAAGACCTTCTTCACTGAAGAAAACCAACCATTTCCCTTCTTCCCCATATCTTCTCCAGACTCGAAATTAACCACGAAATTTCTGAATTCAACCAACAACAACAACAAAATAAATAAAACAATCAATCACACATTAATGCTCCATAAATTTAGATGAATATCAAGAAAATACCTGCTTATTTGTGTTAGAATTTTGTGTTGAGCAACGATACTCCCATTTCTGGGCAAAGAGAGAAGAAATTGTGGGGTGAAAAGAGAGAAAACACAAAAAGTTAGAGGTGAAAATGTGGAAGGTTATTTAGTGTAGTAAAGGAGGCGCGGGGGTCGCCGTTGCTATTTATCGTTTTCACGGGTCTTCTCCTCTCTTGCGTACGGCATACGTTATCACCAATCGCCGGGCCCACCATATTTGACCTGTCTAATTTTTCATTACCAAATATTTAAGAATTATTATTGTAACATCCATTTTAATGTTTTTCGTTGAAACCGTCCTTTTTGCACTTTAAAGATAATTAATCCTATTCCTAGCTACCATTTTCCAAATACTTATTGTGTTTTTGAATTTACGCTATTAGGCCTCCATGCATCTTGCATGGTTCGTTGCTTTCTATATATGTACAGTAATTTAACTATTTATTTAGTTAAAATATTATATTTTTGATCATAAAATTATATTGGTATATAAGTATGAATACTATTGTGTGATTAGTGTTGGTCATTTTGACACGCAGGTTGGGGAGAGTCAGTTGTCCAGGACCAAATCGACCCAAAATTTAGAATCAATGGGGTCGGATCAAAATTTTCATAGTTCGGGTCGGGTCGGACAAGGTCACAAAATTGACCCATATCGACGCAGATCATAGTAAATATTTTTATAATTTATTCAATAAAATGAATAATTTTTAAATATATTAATATTTAAATAATAAATAAAATGATAATTTAATTTAATTTAAAATAAAAATATTTTATTTTATCTAATTATAAATTGAGTTAAATGTTAAAATAATTCTGACTTTAGGTTGAAAGTGTCAATATAACCGCTGCAATCTCAGAAAGTGTCAAAATAATCTTTGACTCCGCTGTCTTTTTAGTCAACAATAATATAGCCAGATTCTGATGAAAAGACAATTTCATCCTTACCTTAAAAAATATAATAAAATGAAAAAATGGGAAACCTTTTCTTCCCCTTGTCTTTCTCGTTCTGTTTCTTTCTTCCTCGTCTCTTTCTGCCATCAACCCGCTTTGTTTCTTTCTTTATTCCCCAAATCATTTCTCGTTCCGTTTCTTTCTTCCCCGTTTTTGGCACCGGCCTTAGCGGCGATAGGGGTGGTGAATCAAGGGCGGTGGTGGGGTAGTGAATCGAGAGCGGGGACACGGTGGTGGGGTACGGCGGGGTGGGGTTATTATCGTCGTCTTGGGGTCAGGGTTCGGCAGCGGCAGTGCAACCTGAAGCCCCTATTGCTCTTCGTAGTGGGGTGGTTGCGAGAGGCTGTGAGAGGGTGGTTGCGGGTTTAGGAAATTTGGAGGTGGCTAAGAAAAGGTGGTTGGTCGGAGGATGAGTGGTTGTGGGTGGTGGGTGGTGTTTGCCCGGGAGAGGCTACAGGGGCGGAGCCAGAAAGAATCGGTGGCGGGGCTGATATGTAAAGAAAAAATTTTGCCAATTTTCCTTCACATTGGAGGGGGCTGGGAAAAAAATTTACCCTAAAAATTCCCGTAAATTTTAACTTGGCGTGGGCTGGAGCCGCCTCCAGACTCCCCCTACCTCCGCCCCTTAGAGGCTGTGGGTGGTGTTTAACGAGGAGAGGTTGTGGGTGGTGGCGGTGCTTAATGCCAACAGAACTTTATAGTACCGTCAAGTGAATCTGTCCGCCAATTACAGAGTATCCTACTCGCCGGCGATGTGCCAGGGACCACTAATGCTGATGTCACTTCCTAGCCCGGATTTGATCAAAATTATTTCTATTGGCTTGCCAATTTACTACATGGTAATGATTTTGTTGCTTTTGTTTTTAAAACGTTGATACTAGAGTTCCGAGGAGTGTTCTATTGGAAGTTTGTTTTTAAAATAGACATTGGGGAAATGATAGTTTGTGGATTAGTTATATTGACTGAAAAAAAGAAGCTGTGCATTATAGAAATGAGAGTTTAATGCTGCTGAATATTCATTTTGAATGTAGGTGATTCCAGGTTTATAATCAACTGATGATGGAGAAGCAGTGGGTGGTGTTTGTCGAGGAGAAACTGAGGGTGGTAGCTGGTGTTTGCCGGGGAGAGGCCGTGGGTGGCTGGGCGGCGGAAAGCTAGCTGAGACTGCTGTTTGTCGAAGGTTTCTGGCGGCAGTGGTGGTTTTCGGTGGCGGCACGGACAATAGAGCAAGGCGGCGGTAGCATTAGTTTTTGAGAAGAAAGATAGGTTTAGGATTAGTGGTATTTTTGTCATTTCATCTTTTTGTCATGCCTAAATACATTTGGTCAATGCCTGAATCAAGGAGTTTGGTTATATCGGCACAATTTTTTTTGAAATTTAGGGGTTAGATTGACACATACAATAATTAGTTATGGTTAAATTGACATTTTCTCATATTGCATGGTTACATTGGAACTTTAAACCTAGAGTGAGTGGTATATATATGTATTTATCCCTTATAATTTTTTCGCTTAATATAGAAAAACACTATTATTTTAATTCTACTTAGTTAGAATACTTTTAATATTTCAATTAAAAGATATAATTTTACTAAAATTTATTTATATAACTATTAATGTATATTTCATATTTTAATCAATTTATTATTTATAATTAAGAGTAGTTTTATAAAATTATTTTATTTTTATCAATATATATTTTTTCAAGAATGTTAAACTTGTTTATGAAGTGAATTAATGGTGGATGTGGTGAATTAAAATATTTTTTTAAATAGTTTTTAAAATAGTTTTTTTCTCAAGAATATGGGGCAAAATTGTAAATGGATCAAAACTGATCAATTTGGGTCAAAATTCGATCTGAAATGTTTTGACCCGACTCACTTAATCCAAATGGGACATTGACCCGACCCGACCCAGCCCAAATAAATCGGGTCAAAACGGATCGGGTTCGATCGGGCAATTTGAACACCCCTATAATCCTATTTGTGATGCATTGTTAGATTCGTTATAACATATATTTTCGTAATATTAAATTTTGGTAAGGTAACATAGGTATTTCTCGTGATTGGTTTTAGATCTTTGACACCCCATTGAACTTTTGAGTACATGACATCACTTTTAGTGATGGTGACGTCATCCGGTGATGTTCAACTTCTTTACAAATGTTGCATGTTGTTGATCCTCTTGATTCAATTTGAGCTGATTTCAACCAGGTCGAGCCAAATACACGTTGGCACTTCTAAATCACTACACACCTGCACCAACTAAACCTCAGTAATCTCTCTGTCTCACGTTTAAACTACACACTTCACTTTATGTCACTATTCATTATCCAACTTTGATCGCATATTTGAGTAGATATATAAGCAATACTATTGTATATGATATTGTTGGATTCATCATAACAAGTAGTTTCTCAAAAGTTACTTTTTTGTCTGTCGTTATTATACGTAGTTAAACATATTAACGGTTAGACAAGTTTCTTGATGAGCGTAAAAAAAATCTGTGCAATTTAACTTGGGACGGAGGGAGTATAGATTTTAAATTGCCTAAAGACTTCTACAACATATTTCAATTCTTAGTACCTCTATAAACCAAGTATATTAATCCGTGATTTACCATGTAATAGGATCAGTCAATATGTAAATGATTTTGAACTCAATTCAATATTATTGAGTGAATGGACGCAAAATTCTCCATCGACGTTTTTAATAATAAAAAATAGAAAGTAACAATTCACTACCTAATTACTTGTCACGGTTCAATTAGATGCTTAGCAACATTTGTATCATAATGATCATGATAAATTAAAATCTCTAATATAATACTTTTGGACAGGGGCGGAGCCAGAAAGAATTCGTGGCGGGGGCTGATTTGCAAAGGAAAAAAATCGTTAATTTTTCTTTATATCGGAGGGGGCTGAAAAAAAAATTAAAAAAAATTTACCCTAAAAATACCCGTAACTTTTAGCTTGGCGGGGGCTGGAGCCCCCTTCAGCCCCCTTGTACATCCGCCCCTGCTTTTGGAGTTAAAAAGCGAAATCTATAGTCGTCAAGGCCCGTCATTCCAGCACTACAAATTAAAGAAGAGGTAAATTACAACATTCAATGATCAACTATTTCGGAGTCACTTCCTGATACTCACTAGGAACCTTTTTCAAGGAATTTTTTTTCACATTGTGGCAGTCATAATTTGAATTAATGACCATTATAATACTTAATCATACTCTTAATCACTTGTGCGATTATGTGGGTGCATCTCTAATATAATACTATCTTACAAAGTTGATGATTGGTGAGCGTGAAGTTACAGAATTTCCACAGCCAACTTTACTACGTACAGTTTCATCCTCATCGTATCTCTGCTGCACCAGATGCGTGAACGTTCGTCGTGGTTGGTTGCTCTCTGCATCTGCGTTAGAGTTGCAGTCCTCGTGGTCCTGGATATCCATTTTCTTTTGCTTGAATTTAAAGGTCAACAGAAGTCAGATTGTCATAGAGTGGTGGAATAGTGAAAAATCATTATTACTAATTCTATAAATCCATCTTGTATACTCCATTCATCCGTACCAACCAATTCTGCACAGAATGTTTTTTTAGCAAAAAATGTCGAACGTTAACCACATATTTGAATAGCTATATGAACAATAATTTCATCGTGTGAGGTATGGTTAGATTCGTCGTAACATGTAGTTTCTAAATATTAATTTTTTTGTGTAACGTTAATGTCCGTAGCTACACATATTTACAGTCAAACATGTGTATTGGAGACAGTGAAAAGATTTTGTGCAGAAATGAATGAGACGGAGGAAGTATTACCTTTCTGCATGGACATTTACGCATGATGGTGTAGTCGAAGAAGGCAAGGATCGGAATGAAGTGATCAAATTTCAACCACAGTTTTGAATCATAATAACGAAACAGCCTAAACAAGAGACGTACGGAAAGAAAGAGTAGGAACCTTTGAGTGAGGTGGACGAAATATTACTTTTGGGTTTATTGTAGCATTAAAAGAAGATTATTTCAAACCGAAATGTTTGGCGTACACTGTTCTGAAACAGTAAAAACAAGAAGAAGGCAGATTCAATCAGTACATTAATTTCAAGTGATGGAACTATTTTTAGTTCAGGAGATAAACAAAATGATGATGATTAGGACAGGGACATTGAAGACAGCAACAACCTGAGGGTGAAACTGACGAGGTGAGTTTAATCATGAGAGGTGAGACATAAACACCTCCTCCCACCTTATTTAGGTCGGCTTGAACTACTACTTCTACTTCTACTTGATCTATTAATTTACGTTAACTTAACCCCTCCCTCATTAATTTTCTGGTGAGAAGTTGATATTTTGTCTGCATTATATTAACTCCCTCACTCACTTCCCATTTTCAATGGGAAAAAGGTGTACTTAGGCTATGTTTTATAAAACTTATTGTATTTAGTTTAAGATTAGTTTAATTAATCCTGACTTGAATTTAACTTAATTTGCGTCTATTGTTATCATTATTTTAAGTCTGATTAATTTTCCCTTGTACATCCGATGTCAACTATTACCGTGGTTTTCAATGGCGTAAGGTAGACTATTTAGCACCCACGTGATCGGCATGGAAGTTAAGTGCATGGTTAAATGTTCCATGGTCATAGGTTCAAATCATAGGAGTCTCAGTGTTGGAATTTTCTCCCGTAGGAGGGTTTCTTGTGGGCATCAGGAACTGACCACCAGGTGGCTGACCCTTTGGACACCATGGTTTACCTCCGCATCAACCCGTGGTGCTGGGATGACGGGGCCCTGATAAGATTTTTCACAACGACAGACTTCGTTCCAAACACAAGAGATTCCCATTTAAAGGAGAATTTGTGTTGATTTTGATGTCAGAATAATCCATGGATTTAAGTTTTGATGTCGTTGCTGGGTACACGCTTTTCAGTACTAATTCGTATGGAATTAGCATGACTAGGCGATCAAATTCTTGGTGGGAATCAACAACTTTTCTTTCAAATGACAATCGCATCTTCCTGCCTGAACTTCTTTTTATTTTGTATCAAATACAGAAAATGTAAAAGAAGTAGGAGGGTGAGGACCCCAGGAGTTTTGGAACCACCCATTCAGAAGTTTTTCTTCGACCTCTTGAAAACCCAGCTCCTAGCCCGGAGATGAAAGCTGCAAGGATTTTACAATCTGCTTCTTCCTAAATATAAAAAGGAATGGTCATATCGAAATGGTCTGAGATTGGATTGCGTTTATTTTTTTTCTTAAATTGAGCTCGCCTAATGTGTCGATCGAATTGTTTTTCTTACTATTGACAAGTTATGATGTCGAAATTGTTTTCATAGACACCGGCGATAAAACTATTATGCATTGATGAAATCATGTACGACGGTGATATAGGCGGTAATTTTCTTACCATCTTGCATCATCCATAAAACCATCACTGAAACCACTATTCAGTACTGATGTTTAGTAAAGTTCTAATCAGACAAAATTTCTTCTAACCTTTATAATTTTGAAGTGTTTTTTGTGTGCAAGTTTTGATGAATATATGATCATTGGTGCATAATTGCTTTTATATTTGGTAAAAGCTACTTTAATACTAATTAAGAATTTGATAAGGATAAATTATTTTAACTCCAATTTTTGTTAATGCCCTAGAAGGATTAGATAAAGATCTGGCCGGGGAGTATAAAGTAGATTGTTGATTTAGATCTCTTTAAATAGGTGGTGATTTTTTTGGCCATTTCTTTTGTAATTGTTTTTTATGCTATTACATTCCCTTCTTCAAAAATTATTATAGATTTAAGAACAAATGACTTCGATAATCCCTTAATTATCATGATTGTTCCCCTTTTGGTTCTCCAATTTTTTTTTAAAATACAGAGCAAATGACTCTATGTTTTAAAAAAACAAAACGTGAAAATTGAGGAAATAGAATCCAACGAACGTTTTGTTTTTTTTAAATACAGAGCAAATGACTATATTTTAAAAAACAAAACGTTCGTTGGATTCTATTTCCTCAATTTTAGCCAAAGATTTATATTATTTTTTTCAGTCAACTATAAGGAGGAAGTAACAATTTGGGGATAAAGTGATCATTTAATAATAAAATATTTATAAAATAAGGATTACCTTCGTCAATATGCTCTTCTAACTCCGCCTACGTCCCACAGCCCCGCCGCCACCTTCCACCGCCGCCACCTTAGCGTTAGAAACTGGAGTTTAATGCATAGAATGGCTTTTGAATACGAGAAAAATGGTTAATCATCCTTATTTTCTGTTTACAGACATTAACAATTGGGAACAACCTTGACAGGATTGAAGAGATGTCCATCCCAAATTCATCTGTTCTTCTTTCAATACTCAAATTGATGGACAGATATGATACCCGTGTTCTTTTGTAACCATTCGTTTCTCTGTATATTTTCCACAGGTGATGTTTTCATTTCCTTCATCGGTCGACGGTCGACAAAATCAAAGTTTTGCCGGGATCTGAGCATTATTTAAAGTCGGTTTGCAAAAGCTTTCTTTCTGGCGATTCCTCATTAACAACGAATTTCTTGCGGGCAATTGAATTTCTTCCCGATGCTTGGACGTGTGTCGGAGGTGGTGGTCGGAATTAGCGGCAGAGGAAGGCGGCGGCGGCGGATGTTGGTGGTGAGATTTGGGGGAAGAAGAAAGAGTATACTGATGATGATGATGATGATGATGATGATGATGATGATGATGGGACGTCAGCCTTCTTCTTCTTCTTTTTCCCGCAAATGCCCTTATTTTTATAATTAGTGATTTGATAAAAGAAGTATTTTCAAAAGAAAGTCTTGACCAATTATAAAAAAATCGCATTCAATGACTTTTAGAATCAAATTGTGACTATTTATACAATGACATATATTTTAATTTTTAAGAATATCATTGTAATAAATAAAAATAAAAATCAAATCACCTTAATAGTTACATCAATTATAAAGTGACCTTATCTAACGGTTAGTCAATCAAAAACAAGATTTTGTGATTTTAATATTATATATTTGTCAATATAAATACTCCCCCGTTCGGCTAAGATTGGCATATTTTTCAGTCAAATTTCTCAAATCACGTTTGATCATAAATTTTATGTAATATATAAGTAGTAATATTATCATGTGAAACATCGTTGAATTCTTCGTAACATGTACTTTCCAAACATTAAAATTTTATATGATATTAACATACGCAACAAAACTTATTAATGGTTAAATATGCATTGAGCAAACAGGTAAAAAAAGTTTCTCATAATAAATTGAACGGAGGGAGAGGGGTACTGAATTTCTAGAACTAGTCACCTAACTCCTTATTTTATCATCATTTATATTTATTTTTATTATTTTTAAAGGGATTAATATTCATTGAATTTGCAATTGGTGGAAATCACTTATTACAACTATGGTTGGATTGTGCGTATCCACTAGTTTGATCTTACAAAAAAAATTCTAATGAATATCATTGCAACTTTTATCTAAATAATTGATCTATAGTAGAACTATTGGGAAGTTTTGTACTCCCTCTGTTTCTCTATAAATGGAATTATAGGTTTATGTGCTTAGATTTAGATGGAAAAAATGAGTAGATGAAATTGAATGTATAATGTAAAATGTAAAATGAGTGGATAAAATTGAATGAATATTACCAAAATGAAAAGTGTACTAATAATAGAAAAACAGATGGAATATGTGATTCATAGCCCTCCAAACCCTCTGACTATGTCGCAGTCAAGGATCATGCACAAAATTTGCTTTTCCACATATTTGTGGCACATTTGGATAGGAGTGGCAAATGGACGGTCGGGTCAAATACGAGTTGTTAAAAAATATATGACCCATTTTATGATGAGTAAAAAATGGGTCGGGTCACATATGACTTGGGTTGAAACCCGCCAACCTGTGGGTAAAAAAATATTCAACATATGGGTCAAAATGGGTAAACCTGCGAGTTTCAACTCATATATGAACCCGTATGAGTTTATATGGCAATCCATATGGGTAAAAGTTGTGGGTTTCAACCCATGTAGTGACCCATGTGAGTTTATATAACAACTCATATGGGTAACCCGCGGGTTTCAACCCATATATTGACCCATATGGGTTAAAATTCGCGGGTTTACCCATATAGGTATATCTGCAGTGAACCTTCAATCCCAACCTGCCCAACCCATATTTTTCAAATATCAATTTAACTCATTACCCATTTTACTCATACCCACCCGGGTTTGAAAATAGATAACCCACTTGACCCGCGGGTTACGGGTCTATCTTGACACCCCAACATTTGGCAAATACTCCCTCCGCCCCCTATAAATTGCTTACTCCACCGTTCCTCTTTTAGTGTCTTACTTGCTATTTTGTCACTATTCAATGATGAGTTTATGATTTTAATATCTTAAATTATGTTTTAAAATAAATTATGAAAATTAAATATTCTAAAAATATGTGTTACGATAAATATAGCAGTATCTCATGTGATATTTTTCACATTTATAAATTTATATAATTTTACAATACAAATAACATTTTATTGATGAATAGTGATGTAAGACACTAAAAAGGGACGGAGGGAGGAATTACTTTTTGGGAGTCAAACTTTGTAAACTTTGACTGTAAATATAAATTAATCTATATATAATAAATATATCATGTGAGATTTTGTTAAATTTATCTTAACATTTATTTTTTAAGTATCAATTTTTTATGCGGTGTTATTGTAAGTAACTAGATATATTTACGGTGAAATATGCTTATTGAATATCGTAAAAAAAGTAATTAACCAATATAGTGGGAGTACGGAAGGAGTGGGTGATATCAAGTCCATGCATTTTTACCCCCGAGTTTGGTCTTGTAAGAGTTGCACTCTGTACCAATCCCTGAAATTTACTCAATGATAATAAAGAAGTTAATTTCACATATTAACTTTATGATATAATTCATATTGTCAATTACAATGAATGCATGTTTTATCATGAAAGTTTCTTTTCCGCAGACCACTCCGTCGTTTTGAAATAAATAAATATGATTTCATATCTAAACCGTTAATTTAGAGATTGAAAACCCTGAAAATCATGACCAACTTCTTACTTCATCTTCACCGTAATTTGAAATCTACTCAATGACATAATATCTAAGTGTATATTCAACCATTAAAAAACATTTTCAAATAAATAAATTATAACTTCAACCCTTTCATCATAAAAGGAGTGATTTCATATTTTATAACCACGTCAATATAAACATTGAAACTTCGAAAATTTGAGAATTCGAACCAACTTCTTTAATTTACCTTCACCATAGTTTGAAATCTACTCAATGACATAAAGAAATTAATTCCTGTGATTAATTTTCAGAGACAATAATACTATACTTATAATGAATGAATTTTCTACAATAAAAGTTTTTTCCCAAAAAATATTCCACTTGTCGATTTCATATTCTTTATAATCACGTCAAACTTCAACTTCTAAACCATGAAAATCCGGACCAACTTTCTAACCTCAAAGTCTGAAAATCCGGACCAACTCTTTACTTTATCTTCATCCATATTTTAAAATTTACTCAATCACGCCAAGTAATTAATTTAAATAAATTCAAGAAAATTGATGATTAAATTGTTTGTATACTAGAATATACTATGAATAAAATAAAAGTGCTTAAAATTGTAATCAACCATTTCTTTAGATAGAAATATAAATTCTCATTCCTCCCTAATAAATATTTTCCCTTTTTTTAAAATATATTTTGGTCCAATTTTCTCTTCGGTCAATGAGTAGCGCTCACTTCCTTATCTAGCCTTGTAGTAATATCTGGATTTTGTATGAAACATGTTCGAGTCAAATACTTATCAATAAATATTAAATACAAAATATTACACTATTCATGTAGCATCTAATTCTACAAATTTTAATACTATAGCCAATTCGTTTTTAATTTACGGGCTAAAAGCCCAAATTCTAAATGAATTATGGGCCGAAATCTCTCGTGGACTAATTAATACCCGACACGTGTTTCCCTACAACTATTACCTCCAAGGGTGTACTTCCTCTGTACCAACTCCATATGCAATTTAACTATTCACTTAATTAAAATTACTTATATTTGATCTCAAGATTGAATTGATAAATAAGTTAGAATATCGTTGTATATAGTTTTGTTAGATTCATAATAACATTAATTTTTAAAATATCAACTTTTCATAAATTATATTTACACAATTATAAATAGAGTTCTTATCTTAAAAGACGATATTTCTATAAATTATGAAAATGTCAAGGTTTAAACTGCTAATTAGAAAAAAATAAAGATAAATTTTTTGGGTTCACGTTGCATAATAAAATTTTAATATGCAACTAAAACCTTTTACCTTTTTGTTATTCTAATCAAACTTATTTTTTCATAAGTCTATTAAAAACGATATTTTCCAATATTTTGCCTTATAAATATGAGTCTGTTTCTTAAAAGACAGAGGTTTAAATTGCAAATTAAAATAAATGAATATAAAAATTTTAAGTTGCATTTATCGGATCATAAAATTTATAAACTAAAATATTTTACTTTTTTATTAAACTTATTTAAACCATATCTTTCTATAACCCTTATAAAAAAGACGATATTTCCCAAACTTTTTATCTAAATATTATTGATCAAATTTTTTTTAGTCACGTGTGCAATATTGGCAGGAGTTGTGATGCCCAGTCCTTTCGTCTCCCCTCCACTTCCTTCTACGGACACACAAAATCTCTCGTTTTTCTCCGTCTATTTTTTACTGTCTACAAAACTAAAACAAAACGCGCGATCATTTGTCCGCTGTTCTTCAATCTCGACTTCTCCGCCGCCTAGTTTTCAGTTTTTTTCTTCGTCTCCTTTGAAACGAAGAACGGAGGTTCACGCGCTACGGAGCTTCTTTCGTTCTGTACCAATGGTGATGTTTTTCTTGTGTTTAACTCAGTCGAGTCTTTGTTTTTTTTTAAAAAAAAAAATCAATTTTGTCTTTCTGCAGCCGTTTTAAGGTTTTCCCCTGTTTTTGGTTAGAGTTCCATTGTTCGTGAAATCGTAGATTTGAATCATCGGTATGTTTCGATCTTATCTCCTGTCCTGTTCGCATATGATTTGTGTTTTTTACTGTTTTTTTTGTAATTTATTTATTTGTTTGATTAAATTGTGATTGCTTGATTATTGAGGTTTTGTTTTCGACTGTTTTTTTTCGTCCTCTCTTTGTTTGAATGATTAATTTACCGTGATTTTTGAAAGTGTTTGTTTGTGCAAAAATTGTGCAAAGTAGGGGGAAAACCTGCAAAAAATTTTTTGGAAATCACGTCTTGAATTTTGAAGGAACCTTTTTTATATTTTGTTTTTTTTTATCATCTCTTTACTTGTTTGATTAATTTACTGTGATTGCTTGTTTTTTCATGGTTCATTTTTTATTTAGGAAGCATTTGATTGATATAACCAAAATTTTAAAATTGATTGTTTGTGCAAAAAATGTGCAAAGTAAGGGGAAAACCCCCGCATTTTATTTTTTTTGGAAATCTACAAAAAAAAATCCAGAAATTTACGAATTGAATTTTAGAGGAATTGTTTTCATTGTCAAAAAAGAAGTTTCGACTGAGAGAGCCAAAATCTTAAAATTAATTGTTGTGCAAAACAGGGGGGAAAACGTGCACTGTCATTTTTTTTATATTTCGTGACTTGAATTTGGAGAAACTAATAATGTAGTAGTACTGGATTTTATGTAACATGTTCGAGTCAAACATTTGTCAATAAAAAATTATGGCGCCAAAAGAACGGAGTACTAGCATACGCAGTCTTTTCTCACAATTTTCGTTTTCGCACTCTTTCTGCAATTCAGTAACCATAAAAATCAGAGTGAGAAACTATCACATCGCTGTCCATACATTTGTGAAAATGGATAGAATGGTGTAGAAGCATACCACAGAGAAAACAAAAATGCATAGAATCCAGTTTTTTTTCCCCCAAAAATCTTGGAACATTCCCTTCGAAGCTTAAATTCACGGCTTGAGTTTTGGAGGAATTTTTGAGGTTTTGTTTTGACTGTATTTTTTGTCCTCTCTTTCTTTGATTGATTAATTTGCCGTCATTTTTTAAAGTGTTTATTTGTGCAAAAGTTGTGCAAAGTAGGGGGGAAAACCTGCATTTTTTTTGGAAATCATGTCTTAAATTTTGAAGGAAAATTTTTATGCATTGTTTTGGACTGTTTTTTTTATCATATCTTTATTTGTTTGATTAATTTACTGTGATTACTTATTTTTTCATGGTTCTTTTGTTATTGAGGGAATATTTAATTTAGATAACCAAAATTTTGAAACTGATTGTTTGTGAAAAAAAGTGCAAAGTATAACTTTTTGGAAATCTACAAAAAAGAATTAATCCAGAAATTTACGACATAAATTTGAAAGGAATTTTTTTCATTGTTAAGAGAAATGTGAGAGAACCAAAATCTTAAAATTAACTTAGTGCAAAAAAAACAATTAAAACAGGGGAAAAACGAGAGACTTGAATCTTGGAGAAACTAAGAATGTAATACCTGGATTTTATTTAACATGTTCGAGTCAAACATTTATCAAAAAAAACAAATGATTACATGATACATGTGCCGAGATTAGTGGTGTCAGTTCGGGTGATCGTGTCGGGTTCGGGTCGGGTTGGAAACGGTTCGTGTTAAAACAGGTCGGGTT
>JAULKM010000006.1:963373-974412 GCA_032355605.1 Rubia tinctorum | reverse complement strand
AATGTGATCTTGGATGTGCAAAAGGTGAAGGTGTCTCAGAAATAAGGTACCAGAGAATATTGGCAGAGTTGAACATAGAGAAGCATTTTGTGTAGTGAAGGGGACCTAGATTATTTGGGATAAGGTATAACACATTCATTGGGGGAATTGTGTATTCAAATTTCAGATATGAGGAATAATGTTTTTAGTACTCCCTCGCTTTTCACATTTTGGCTTTTAACAATTGATTTGAAAGAATACACGGTCATCCTACCTGTCCAGATCAATAGGCAGATGTTTGACTTTTAACAATTAACTTTAAAATGTTTGATTCTTTATATCTTTCATTAATGATAATTAAAACTTTTGAAAATTTGATATTTTGAAAATATATGTTATAACGAATCTAACAATGTATTGTACAATAATATTTATAAATATATACTAATTCAATTTTAGGGTCAAAGTTGAAAAGTTTTGACTGAATGAATAGTTAAATTGCAACTTGAAATGTGACAGAGGGAGTACCTTTTTGTATAAGAGTTTCTCCAATGCGAGACTCATTTCCATGTAATACAAAGAGACTCCCTAACCAAAATAATATCTCCAACGCGGGAGTTATTTGAAGCCTCGAACCCTCGTTTGACACGTATACATAATGGACAATCATTTTATTATTTACATGAAAAATTTTACGTATTTAATTCCAGTAAAATTTATAACAATTTTTTTAATACTCAATCAAAAGTTGATAAATTATTTTAAAATTAAGATTTAAATTTTTTATAGATAAATACAATTAACAAAATGTATGAATTATAACTTTTGATATTTATTTTTTACGCCCACCAATTAAGTTATATAATTATATTTGATACTAATATATTAAAAATAAAAAAGTAATAATATGGTGATAAATTATGATATAAATAATAGTGCATGTATATTAAATAGTTTATTTAAGAATTTAAATATTATTTAAAATTGATAATTAAATATATATTTTATTTTAGTTTTTTATTATGCAATAATAGAATTTGGACCTTAACGTTATCGAGTGTTTAAAGCGAAATGAAAATACATTTAAAATATATTTTTTTATAATTACATGCATTTTCCAAATATAATAAGTACAAGTAGTAATAAAGGAGTTTATATAAAATATTAAAATTATTGATTAGATGTTTGGTGAAAATAAGAAAATGTTTGTGACTACAACTTTAACGTTAGAGAAGAATGTTTCTAAAACCAATGACCTATAAATATGTCATACCACAGCCATATTATAATTTAACGTGTGACTACTATATTCACGGGAAAGAGTCATAGCATTGGAGATGCTTTAATAACCGGTGGTGTGCTTTGGTAGGTAGATGAAAACTTAAACATGGGCGGCAAGAAATAAAGGAAAGGTTTGTTTTTGAAAGGAATCTAATAAATATCTTCGCTATATTTCCGTTATCGTCCAGCGGTTAGGATATCTGGCTTTCACCCAGGAGACCCGGGTTCGATTCCCGGTAACGGAGCTTTTTCTGCGCCGCATTATTTACCTTTTTCCTTTTAAGGTTAAGGAGATAAGGAACTTAGTTTAATCATTTCTTTATTTTGCATTTTTTTAAAAAAATATTGCAAAAAAAGAAGTCGCAATTAAATAATTTTAATGGATTTTTTATTTTACTAAAACTGATACTTTATTTTTGTATTTAAATTTGGTAGTGTATTAAAATTGCAACATTCCATTTAATTTTAATTCGCTCTTTTGTATGAGTTGATGTGGCAATTGTTAAAGATAGAAATTCCTAATCTAATTTATTAGTAATTTTTTATTTGGTCCTTTTCCTTTTAAGATTAAGGAGAACTTCTAGTTTAATCATTTCTTAATTTTTCAATTTTTTTAAAAAAATATTGAAAAAAGTAACACTTAAATTTTAATGGAATTTTTTATTTTGCTAAAACTACCATTTTATTTTTGTATTTTAAAATTTTTAGTATATTAAAATTGCAACGTTCCATTAAATTTTAGTCTTTTGTGTGAGTTGATGTGACAATTGTTGAAAATAGAAACTCCTAATATAATTTATTAGTAATTTTTTGATTTGGTTTACCTGAACCATACGTTCTCCCATTTATTTTACTTTTGTACTCCCCGTTCAACTTATATTGACACACTTTTCAGTCAACTTTCTCAAAACATGTTTGACCATAAATTTCATATAATATATAAGTAGTAATAGTATCATGAAAGGTATCGTTGGATTTTTCGTAACATATACTTTCTAAATATCAAAATTTTACATACGATTAGGATGGATAACAAAAGTTATTGGTGGTCAAACATGTCTTGAGAAAACTGGATAAAAAGTGTGCCATAAATAGCTGAACGGAGGGAGTAGAAGGTTTGACCGGTGATAAAAAGTGTTTGGCTGAATCCAAGAAGAGTTTGGCCCACTTTATTCACCAAGCGAATGATCTTCGCTTTGAGGGAACAAGAAAAACTACCATATCGCTCTTTCCTTTCTTTGGTGTTACTTTTTTTCTCCCAAGGGATGGGCTTGGCGTATACTCCTTTCGTCCCAACAGTTTTGCCTTACTTGCTTTTTCACGGTTTTCAATAATCATGTTTAACCGTCAATATCTATAACTACATGTAACAAATACGCATAAAAAATTAATATTTAAAAAATAGATATTAAGATGAATCTAACAATATTTCACATGATATAGAATCAAACTCTACAAAGTTTGACTTGAAAAAAAGGACCAAAACTGGTGGTACGAAAGGAGTATAATAATAAACTTTAAGTAATAAGCTTTTGGATCCCCCACTGAAACTGAAACTTAAATATGGTTAATCATGTTTACGAGTTTTAGAAAATACAATAATTCATCCCAAATTGTTCACTTACTATTTGATACTATTATCTATCAAATTTTGACCGCATATTTAAGTAGATATACAATCAATAATATTATCGTATGTGATATTGTTGGATTCGTCATAACAAGTGGTTTCTTAAAGGTAACTTTTTGTTTGCCGTTATTTTACGTAGTTAAACATATTAATGGTCAAACATGTTTGTTGGACATCGTGAAAAATATTCCATGTAATTTAAGGTGAGACAGAGGAAGTATGATTCATTACCAATATTTTTTAAAAATATTTCTTTCAAATATTTAGTATAGTGTTGATTGAAACGCGGATAAAACAAAATAATCAAATTTTGGAAATCGTATATATAATTTTGATAAGAAAATGTTAAATACAATACAATTGCAGCAATGAAATCTCTGATTTCAGGAATCAATCATAAAATGTATTTATATACCTTGCATGTTCTTCAATATAATATAATATAATATAATATATTTAAATTCATTTCAGTATAAATTAGATCGAAAATACATATATATTGATTTAGGACATGTTCTCTAGAGTTTATTTGAACTGATATGATCTGATATGAATTGAACTAAATTGAATGTGTTGAAAAATAGTATTATATGACTAAATTAAGCTAATTTTCCCACAAATTAAGTTTATATTGAACTGAACTGAATTGAACTGAATTGAAATACAGATAAACTCTAGAAAACCTGGCCTTATTCTGTTATGGGTTTCAATTAGTATAGCTTAAACTATCAACTTACAAATTTAACATAGGCCTTGTTACCTTTAGCTTATATGGACTTAAATAAAATAAACAAAACTGAAATTAATCAGGCGAATCAGAATTAAATGATCAACCAAATTCGTTAACATAACTGAGTTGTTAATATGCATATTAACTAGCTACTTGAGCACACCCGTTTAAAAAGCACCCAAAGTACAAAATATTGAGTAATCCATCAATCATTTAGCTAAATATATTGATTAGGATACATATGGTAGGTTGGAATTACAAATTTAATGAAATATTTGACTAAATATTTGATTGGAGATACCTTTAATATCTTCAAATTTTCATATAAATATATTCACGTAAATAGCCACTTCGTTTCTTCCCCTCTCCCAAATCAACACTCTCCATCTCAAAATCTGCATGATTTTCAATCATGCCGAATCCTAGAAAAGCGTTGCTACTAGTTTCATTGATTTTTGCACTAACATTAATTCAAGCCTATGAACCTTATAGAACACCTTTGCCCGAATACGAGTATCAAGTGGCTCTTGATGAGCAAAATACTCATAATGTGATAGATGCTTGTTGGAGAAGAAACCCTAATTGGTCCGCCAACCGACAAGATTTGGCGGATTGTGCCAAAGGGTTCGGAAGTGGTGCCCTGGGTGGCAAGGGTGGGGCCACTTATGTCGTCACGGACGACTCAGATGACCCTGTAAACCCTAAACCTGGAACCCTAAGATACGGTGCCATCCAGGATGAGCCGCTATGGATCATTTTCGACAAGGACATGATGATCAAGCTCAAGAACGAGCTATTGATGAATAGCTACAAGACCATAGATGGGAGAGGTGCGAAGGTGGTGATCGGAAACGGTGGCCCGTGCATTACCATCGACCACGCAAACCACATCATCGTCCATGGCATCGCCGTTGTTGACTGCAAGCCGGGTTACCCGGGCATGGTCCGAAGTAGCCCGGGGATGTTGGGACATAGGGGTAGTGCAACTGCCGGTGCGTCCGATGGGGATGCTATTTCGGTGATTTCATCGTCGAAAATTTGGATCGATCATTGCCATTTTGCTAGGGCAACCGATGGCTTGATTGATGTTACACTTGCATCCAATGCTATAACTATTTCAAACAATTTCTTCACTCAACATGATAAGGTGATATTGCTCGGACATTCCGATACCTTTGACGGTGACAGGATTATGGAAGCAACCGTCGCATTTAACCATTTTGGTCCCGAGTGTGTGGAAAGAATGCCCAGGTACGCATGACTTTTCTTTTCACAAAATCTTTTCTTCTGTGAAACTTATGAATGTCAACTTTTTGTACACACTTAATAACTTCTTACTTTCTTTTTTGGTCCTCCCACTAATACTTTCTAGAACTAAACTTTCTACATTTAACCATAAATATGTAGTCATAAATCTTCCTTTCACTTGATTCATGTGGGCTCACTGTCATCACCCAAAAATTCGAAACTTTGGACGAAGGGAGTAATAGTTAAAGTGTTTATTGGAGATTGTGAAAAGGGAGATTGTTTTACACGTTTGATTAACTGGTTTATTGCAGGGTTAGGTTTGGATATGCTCATGTTGCAAACAATCGGTACACTGAGTGGGGAATGTATGCCATTGGTGGAAGCTCAAACCCTACCATACTAAGCGAAGGAAACTACTTCTTGGCTTCAGATGATCCTTACACTAAACAAGTACGTGTAGTAATCTTGCATTATGGTATCATAATGTTATTTTTCGTTTGAACTGAATTGAACTTATCTGAATGTTGTTATTTTTGTATTTGATCTGAACACGCAACAGGTTACGAAAAGAGAGTTAAATTTCAATCCTCCATGGCAAACGTGGAAATGGAGAAGCTCAAAGGATGTGTTTTTGAACGGTGCATATTTTGTTCAATCCGGATCTGGGATTATCGTTCCGTCTTACACCGGTTTTCAGGCTTTTCCGGTGGCTGACGGTGACGCTACTCCGTCTCTAACTGATGATGCCGGTCCTCTCCCCTGTGTTGAAGGAAGAATTTGCTAGATGATGAATTGATGATATATATTATTATATGTGTAATTAGTTTAGTGCTTTTGATGATATATCAATCGAGTGGTCTGGTTTTTTGTTAGATTACGGGATTTCTTAGTATTTCTGTTGCTCTTTCGTTCTTAAAGCAACACTCTTTTGAGTATTTTTTTTCCAGACTCAAAATATATGAATTGATGAAATTTAGTTTAATTTCTTTAGTTATTAATATATATTTTTATGAGTCCGTTTCTTGAAAAATGGTCTTTCCATATTAGAAGAAATGAGATAAAATTTTCGGGTTGTATGAATCGAGTTATAAACTTTATAACTATTCCACGTTGCATAATAAAATTTTAATATTGCAACTAAGACTTTTTACCTTTTATTATTTTAATTAAACACCGTCTTTCCATAAGTCTAAGGAAAGAACGTATTTCCCAAGATTTTGCCTTTTATTAAACTTGTTTTCAGTTTAATTTATTTCAAATTAAGTTAAAAGAACATGGATTGAGCTCATGTTCTCCCAAGCTGATAATTTTCTAGTGAATTGAATAATATGCGAGAATTAAGTTTTTTTCTTTTGAAAATATAGATCAAAATAATTTAAATAACATTATTTTAAATTTTAAAAAACATTGAATTGAACTAATCTCCAAATAAGTTGGAGAGAACATGCTTGTATACAATTGTTGATTTTCACCACTCTTCCTGTTAAATTTTATTTTTGATTCAATACAATTAAAAATGTACGTGCATGGTTCCGATTCGGGATTATGTTATTTGTTACCATATTTTTCATTTTATTTTCAAAAAGATTATAAATATATTCTATACATGACATATATCATCCAATTTTTTTTCATATACTAGCTATAATGACGACATATTTGGTACAGCACCAAAATTATCCTAATTTAAACCTTTTTTTCTCTAATTATTGTTTTAAAAATTGATCATAGAATATTTAGACTTCCATATATGTATGTCATAGGGGGAAAATAAGATTTTAAATTTTCAAAATTCACTCTTTTGGAGAGATCAATATTTGTTTTCAAATTAGAATACTAGCCAAATGGAGTATGTGTATACATTAAGACACTAATGGAAAATTGGTGCATATATGTACGCTTAATTATATATTATTGTGTATGTATATATATCAAATATAAGTAAGAAAATATTGACCTGCCTTAATCAAAATTAATCGTATAAATAATGTATAAGAGTGATTTGTGTTATAATTATAAAAGTAAATATAAATTAATTGAAATTATATTTGATAAACCTCCTCCCCTTGAAGGTCCTGTTTGGCTCAATCATTTAAAAACTCTTATTTTTAAAATTTTAAAGTTGCATTATAATCGTTTATAGGTTGAAATTCATTTTAAAAGATTTTCATAATTATGAATTCCTCATTGCAATAAATATAAATAAATAAATAAATAATTACCTTATTAGTCATATAAATTACAAAATGATCTCGTCTAACGATTAGTCGGTCTAAAATTAACTAGAAAGTCGTGTCCGTTGATTCATGTCATTTTAAAATTAATTTTAAAAAGTTATAGGCTCTGTTTGGCAGAGATTGTAAGGTGTCTATCTTATAAGCAAAATATTTTTTAGTGTTTGGTTAACTGTTAAAAGGCAGTCTGTTTTGAAAGCAACAACTATTTTTTGGGGAAAAGCATAAATCGGTCATCCCCTAATTTCAAAATAAGTATGATTTGCTTATAAGCACAACTCTGCCAAATAGAACCATAATTAGTTACTATAGTCATCAAAACTTGCAATAGTTATTTTGTAATAATTTAAAATATACACTATTTTGTAAGAGTCCTTCTTTTGAAATATGATATTTCCATAAATTATGAAAAATCAAGGTTTAAACTACAAATTAGAAGAAATTAAGATTAAATTTCAGGGTTGAATTAATCGGGTCATAAACTTATAACTACTAGATGATGCATAATAAGTTTTTAATATTGCAACTAAAACCTTACTTTTTTATAATTATAATTCAATCTTGTCTTTTTATATGCCTATGGAAAAGCGATCTTCCCAAAATTTTACCGTTTTGTATAATGAAATGAATCAACGATAGATATCGGTTAGGCAAAAATAATTTTTCTATTGAATGTCGGTTTATTAAAGGGATTTTCAAATTTGAACTTACCATGTCAAATGAAATTTAAATGACAAATATATAGTAAGGTAACATGCACCCATGAACTAGCTGGTTAATTATTTGTATATGTGTCTTAATTTTTGAATCGTGCCATCACGTTCGATAATCCCATCAGGTACCAACATTAACAAGTCAACTTAAACTAACATTTGACTTTATCTATATTTGGTATTTGAAACGAAAAATATTAATTTTGATTGCAAACATGGAGACCACCTTCAATTTCTTTGTGTTTTCATATAAATACATGCACTCAATTCATCCTATCTAAGTTTATTAATTAACCCTCTCCACATTCCAACACTTGTAGCCATGTTTAGTGCAAGAACTAGCACCGTTTTGCTAGTACTTTCATGGTTTTTTTCATCAATATTGATTCAAGCTCATAAAAATCCCTTACCAGAAACCAAGTATAATCCTCTAGATGAAGTAAAAACCCTAAATGTGATCGATTCTTGCTGGAGAACAAATCCCAACTGGGCAAAGAATCGCCAAGAGTTGGCTGATTGCGTGATAGGGTTCGGAAGTGGTGCCATGGGGGGCAAGAATGGGGTCACCTACGTCGTCACCGATGACTCAGATGACCCTGTAAGCCCTAAACCTGGAACCCTAAGATATGGCGCAATCCAGGGTGAGAAAGTTTGGATCATTTTCCAAAAGGACATGGTGATCAAGCTCGAAAACGAGCTAATCCTAAGTAGCTTTACCACCATAGATGGAAGAGGAGCAAAGGTGGAGATCGGAAATGGAGGTCCGTGCATCACAATCAACCACGCGAGCCATGTAATCATCCATGGAATCAGCGTTCATGATTGCAAACCTGGGAAACCTGGGATGGTCCGAACCAGTCCCGAATACGTCGGGTATCGTGACGGCTCCGATGGAGACGCCATCGTTGTGTTTGCATCTTCCGACGTTTGGATTGATCATTGCTCATTTGCAAGAGGAGCCGACGGTCTCGTTGACGTGATCCATGCCTCCACTGCCGTCACCATCTCCAACAATTATTTCACTGAGCATGATAAGGTGACCCGAGATCTTATGCGTTAGTCAATTAGTCTGACATTATATATTAGTCATTTAGTTTTAAAGAAACTGACGTGGAAATTTATTTTGAACAGGTGATGTTGCTTGGACATCAAGATGGCTATTTAGATGACAAGGTAATGCAAGTAACCGTGGCTTTCAACCATTTTGGCCCCGGATGCGTGGAAAGAATGCCTAGGTATGTGTAAATTTCAATCTTAAATAAATCATCTTTATAGTCATCATAACACTTTTCTAGGAACACTTATTAAAATAGTTTATAAATTTTTGCTGTAACCTTTGAAAAATGTTACTAAATCTTGAAAGGTGTTACGTCTAGTGCAACATCACCTGAAATAATATTCGTAAAAGTGGTGCAATTTGCAATAGGTCCAACTAAACATTTTTAACACTTAAAGTAATATTTTTAAGTGTTACATTAAACTTAACTTGTCATAATTTATTATGTTGATTATTTGTGCTAATATGCATGTTTGATTGTTTGATTGTTTGATTGTAGGGTTAGATATGGATATGCTCATGTAGCAAACAATAGATACGAAGGGTGGCTCATGTACGCTATTGGTGGAAGCTCAAACCCTACTATACTTAGTGAAGGGAATTACTTCATGGCTTCGAATAATTCCAATAACAAGCAGGTATTTAACTTAAAAATCTCATACTCCTTCCGTTTCATTGTCACACTTTCCTTTTTTAGGTTGTTTTTTGAATTTGACACACTTTTCTTTTATGGCAAGATTTCTTCAATTTCATCTACTCATTTTATTTTTCTCTTTCTAAATTCAATTTCATCCACACATTTCATTCATCTAAATTCAAGCACCTAAAACTATCTACAACTCCAATTAAATTTATAACAGCTGTAGGTGTGCTTATAAGGCCCAGTTATCTTATATGAACTTGTCTGAGTTGAGCTGAACTGAACTGAATTGAATTGGATTGAACTAAAATAAGTGTGTGGAATATAGTAATAATATGACTAAATAAAGCTAAATTTAGCTAAATTAAATTTCAAATGAACTAAATTGAACTGAACTAAGTGCAGAAAAGCTCTGGAGAACATGGTCTTATAAGTAAGATCATGTTCTCTCCAACTTATTTGCAGTTCAATTTAATGTAGTTCAGTTCGGTAAAATTTTGATTTGATGTTATTTAGTTTAGTTTTGATCTGTTATTATTATTTTTCCTGTGCTTGATTATAGTCGAGTTCAGTATAGTTCAGTAAGAAATCAGTCCGAAAGAACAAGGCCTGAAGCCGACTTCTTGAGAAAGTTGTGGGAGACCATCAGTTTACGATTTATTAGACATCTAAAAACTGTTTTGCTTATAACAGGTCACGAAGCGGGAGTCAACATATGGACCGCCATGGAAGACATGGAAATGGAGAACTTCGAAGGATGTGTTTTTGAATGGAGCATATTATGTTCAATCTGGAATGGGGAGTTGTGCTCCATCCTATACTGGGGATCAGTCATTCCCAGTGGCCTCTGGATTGGTTGTTCCTTCTTTGACTCTTCATGCCGGACCTCTCGTTTGTGCTGAAGGAAAGATTTGCTAGTTTGATGATCATTCAATTATGTTTAGATCTGATTCAGATCTACTTAATTAGTGTAGTTGATGAGGGTTTTGTTAGTTTGGAATTTGGCATTTTATTTTATTATGTACTTTGTTTGCTAAATCAGCAATGTTGAGAGTTTATTGATTAATGACTCAAAATATATAAAGTGATGAAGGTGCTGGAACTTATCCACATTTCAATTCAATTAAGTTTAAATCAGTTCAGTTCAGTTCAGTTCAGTTCAACGTAAATTTAATTTAGTAAAATTTAACTTACTTTAGTCGTATATTACTATTTTTTTAATACACTTATTTTCGTTCAATCCAATTTAGCTCAGCTCAGATCAGTTCATATAAGTTCCGGAGAATAGGCAGCGTAAGCATTGGAGGAATGCATGGTAGGTATATGTACATCATCTCTCTCTCTCTACCTTTCCTCCTCCTTCTCTCTACTCCATCTGATAACGGTATTCTAACGGTCTTCAATCCGGCTAAGTCACCGGAAATGGCAACAACTCCCCCCCCCCCTCTGGGGGGCCCAAAAACTTTCCTTGCTGCCCTACAGACAAAATCGCCTCCGCTTACTTCCTCTCTCCCGCATAACCCCGAA
>JAULKM010000006.1:887776-897862 GCA_032355605.1 Rubia tinctorum | reverse complement strand
TTGAAATCCGCTCAAACGTGGTGCTTCCCTATACACCCCCATTTTATTTTCCAAATCCGTAATGGAATATTTATCATCGATCGGGCACTTTTACCAATCAACGGTCAACCCATACTTGAGCTCATCACTAGGTAATTTCTTTGTTCTATCTTAAGAAATTTATCCATTCTAATGTTGAATTCGAATTTACTTTTTCTGCTCCAGCATAATTAGTAGAGAATAAAAAGAGTTTAAAAAATGGGTTTGAAGAAACAATAAGGGAAGTCAACATAAATGGGTCAAACGTTTAAAAGGGATACTTCAGGAACGAAAATTTCAGATTTTAGATCAAGGTTATTTTAGTCATTTCAATTTTTCTCTTTTTCGGAATTTAAACGGTCAACGTCGGAAAGAGTGACTTTGGGTATATTGGCATAATTGTTCTGAAAATTAGGGTTAGATTGACATATATAATAATCAATTAAGGTTAAATTGACACTTTATGATATTGCAGGGTTATATTGACACTTTTAAACTCAGATTTATAAATGTAAATAATTTTTTAAAATTAACTGTCAAAAGTTAAGTGCGTAGACGAAGGAGGGAGTGTTTGTTTTTTATGCGTAATTTTGAGATGGTATTTTGACTAATTCCGGTCATACTACTACTGGGTAATAGTAATACTATTAAAACTGGGTGATTTTGAAAGAGCCAGCCCACGTGCAAAGACCACTACAAAACATACTATTCCATAAAATTAGCTATTTAGGTAAGCAGCCCGCGAACACGAGCCTTTGACAATGGGATAAATATAAATAACACTAAGCTCTATTTTTCGGATTTGAACTGATCTGGACTAAATTAATATGATTTGGGCTGAATTAAACTAAAATAAATGTATTGAAAAAAAGTAACGTATGACTAAATTAAATTAAATTTTACTAAACCAAACTCGTTCCGAATCGAATTGAAATGCAGATTAGATTTGAAGAACATGAACTAAAGTATTGTCATTTTTCATTAATAAGTTACTAACACTTTATAACCTAGTTTATCATATTATGTATTTCAATAAGATAATTGGTAAGTTATGCATTCTTGTGTGGTAATTTTATTTTTTATCAATTAAATTGCATTTAAACTACAAATTCTTTTGATAGCGAATTGTATCAAGTTATGATAAAATTTTAGATACATGTGACAGAGTAAATATTTTTTTAAATGGAGAGAGTGATATCCATACAGTTATTTAATTGGATAAATACAACCTACATGAAGCCACTACAACTAAAAATTATTTTAAAAAATTATTCTGTAAATAAATCATACAACCCAACCAAATCTAAGAAGATCCGTCTAAATGGTATAATTGCAATTATAATATCATACATCGGACCATCAATACAGTACTACTACTGAAAATTATAGAAAAATAATATTTTGTAAATAAAAAATACAAGTGAATCGAATCTAAACATATCCTACTTAATAGCATAATTACTTATACTCCTACTTAATAGCATAATTACAGAGGGAGTATATAACTTTAACCATGATCGAAAAAGGACGAAAATGTATTTAATTAGTTGAAAATAGTTTTAAAAAATGCCACGTCTTCCTTTAATAATATGTTCTCAACAACCATAATTGAAGAAAATATAGTTTACATGAACATTCCCCCATAGAACAACTAGAAAGTAATTGACCGGTAACAGGGCTATAGATAATGCCAATCATAATCTCTACAATTTATTATTGGATTTACATAATTAATGATTAGTTTACTAATTTTAATTCCCTCTAAAAAATTAGAAGAACTTTGATTTTAGAAGGTGATATTTCCTTAAGAATATTCCATTTATTGTATTATATATTAAGTCAAAAAACAACATTGGTTTGTAATATCTCGTTCTTTCGGTTAAATTTAAGTAGTGGATATTGAGTATAGTTATTTTATACATATTATTTTGAATTAGATAGTTTAAAGTATTCCAGCGGTCTCATTTGTCACTTTTAAACCTAATTTTGATCAATATTAAACTTTTAATAAATTATAAAACCCATTTAAAAGGTGATTTTAAATGAAGGCAAAGTTCTGGGAAAGACGGTCTTTCCATAAGCTTATGGAAAGACCGGGTTTAATTATAATAATAAAAGGTAAAAGGTCTTTGTTGCAATATTGAAGATTTATTATGCAACCTATAGTAGTTATAAATTTTATAACCCGGTTCATACAAGCCGAAAATTTTATCTTAATTTCTTTTAATTTACACTTTAAACCTTGGTCTTTCAATGACTTATGGAAAGATCGTCTTTCAAGAGACGGACTCTTAAATGAATACTGAATTTTGAAACAATTAATTTTTTCCAACACAACTTAATTTATTGTAATTTATAATATATCCCCAAAAAATGTGTGTAAATTTTCTACCATCTTCTACTGGTAAAAGAATAAGGCATTCCATGGAATGAATAGAAGTGAACTGAAATGCAGATAAACTTCGGAGAAAATGACCTAAATACGGAAAAAATTATATTTTACGTGAATCAATAGGATCAATTTTTTATGGGACTAAATAAAATTTTAGATATTTTATTGGACCATTAGATTATTTAATTCAATCATTTTAATAAAATATTATATAACAAATACAACAACACTGTTGATATTTTGTGCTGGTTTGAAAAATAAAACGGAACAATTCCATGTCATCGACAAAATCATATATTCAATAAATAAAACCAACTTCAAGCAATCTATAGCTAGTTTGAGTCAACAGTGAATCAAACTAGCAGCTAAAACCAAACGTAAATAGCAAAATGCATCTGACAAAAGGCCTAACATTCGATTGTACAAAATCGAATGCACTAACCAATTAGATACTAGTAATCTAAATAATCAATATGAAATATCAAAATGCACTAAATAATTAATAAGATATTAAATCTAAAAATCATCATCTAGCAAATCCTTCCTTCAACACAGGGAAGAGGGCCGGCATCCGAAGTCAAAGAAGGCGCAACGTCTCCGTTAGCCACCGGAAAAGCCTGGAAACCGGTGTACGCCGGGGCAACATTTCCGGATCCCGATTGAACAAAATATGCACCGTTCAAAAACACATCATTTGAGCTTCTCCATTTCCATGTTTGCCACGGGGGTCCATGTGTGATCTCCCTCTTCGTAACCTATCACACGTTCATGGAACACAGGAATCGGAAATACGTTCTTTTCGTCTGATATGAACTGATATAAAATAATAAAATACACACCTGTTTAGTGTTGGGATTATCAGCCGCCAAGAAGTAGTTTCCTTCGCTTAGTATGGTAGGGTTTGAGCTTCCACCGATAGCATACATGCCCCATTGACTGTACCTATTGTTTGCAACATGAGCATATCCAAACCTAACCCTGCAATCATAGAAATAATCGTCAAATAACTGTAAATAAATGTAATTACGCATAATAACGACTGATGAAACAGACAGATAGTAAATTACGTACCTAGGCATTCTTTCAATGCACCTGGGACCAAAATGGTTGAATGCAATGGTTGCTTCCATGATCTTGTCGGCGACGAAGGTATCGGCGTGTCCGAGCAATATCACCTTATCATGATCAGTGAAGAAGTTGTTGGAGATGGTGACCGAGTTGGATGCAAGCGTAACGTCGATGAGGCCATCTGTTGCCCTAGAAAGATGGCAATGATCGATCCAAATCTTGGACGAAGCGAGTACGGAAATAGCATCCCCGTCGGATGCACCGGCGGAGTTGTTTCCCCGGTGTCCCAGAAACCTCGGGCTGCTCCGGACCATTCCAGGGTAGCCGGGCGTGCACTCAGAGATAGTGATGCCGTGGATGATAACGTGGCTTTCGTGGTCGATGGTGACACACGGGCCTCCGTTTCCGATCACAACATTGGCTCCTCTTCCGTCTATGGTCTTGAAGCTATTCACCAACAGCTCATTTCCAAGCTTGATCTTCATGTCTCGTTGGAAAATGATCCAGAGCGGCCCATCCTGGATGGCACCATATCTTAGGGTTCCGGGTTTAGGGTTTGCAGGGTTATCTGAGTCGTCTGTGACGACGTAGGTGGCCCCACCCTTGCCTCCTAGGGCACCACTTCCGAACCCTTTTGCACAATCCGCCAATTCTTGGCGGTTTTTTGCCCAATTAGGGTTCTTTCTCCAGCAAGAATCGATCACATTCTGGGTTTTCTGATCGCCTACAACATCAGCATCAAAAGCCGCTTGAGACTCGTACCCTCGGGGTTCTTGTTCACCAAGAGCATCTTCATCTAGGGTTTTAGGCTCATCAAAAGAATCTGGATACTCGTATTTGGGTTGTTTTGTTCTGTAAGTTGGTAAGGTTTCAACAAAAGATGGTGGATTTTTAGCTCTATAGGTTGGTAAGGATTCTCTAAAAGATGGCGGGTTTTTTGTTCTATATGTTGGTAAGGATTCTCTCCATGAAGCTTGAATCAAAGTTATTTGGAAAATCAATGAAACTAATAACAAAATGGCGCAACTTTTGCTAGTAGTAGACATGGCTGTGAAGTATAGAGATAATGAAATGAAGAGTGTGGATTTATGAGATAACTATGCATGCTTTTTATATAAGCTTTTGAAGAAATTAAACGGAGCATGCAATCAATTTGGAACTCTAATTATTTGCTCAAGATATCTTAATTAATTCGACTGATATTCTCATTCCATATCTATACATCTTACTGGAAGAGCAACTCTCATATCTATACATATTTACTTTTCATTTTAAATGCATTTCATCCTCATAAAATGTTATCAATATTTGGTTGTTAGTTAAAAATATAGTAATAAAATATTTTAATTTTTAAAAAATGAAGTAGCATAACAAAATACAGTATTATATTATATATATATATTTAGAAATAAATTATATTAACATATACTATATATACACATATATATATATTCACTTATTTTCGGACTTACCTTATATACACCACAGATTAATAATGATATGCTTATACTCAATGCTTTGTACTTAATTGTATTATTTCTTAACTTATGGACGCTAAATCTTAGATTGATGTTATTTAGTTTATTTTTATCAATTATTTTTATTTTTTACTATACTTAATTTTAATAAATTTCAATTCACCATCCTAATTTAAATGTGTGTATATTCTCAATAACATAAGTTTTTTGGATGTAGATAATTAAATATCATTAGAAACAATCATGACTAGATCTATGGTCTAATCAATTTCGTAAGAATATTTCTAATAATTGTATCAAAATTATATACTTCCATATTTTTTTAATACTCTTTGATTGCATTAGCATTAATATGTATTCCTAATTACTCGTATAATTAATTGATGGGCATGATGATATGGAATCACAAATTGAAATTTCAGATATGTATATTAACTGATTCATGAAGTAAGAAATATCATTTCTATATTTTTGATGTATATAGAATATTCTCATAAAAAACAATATATATTTTCTGAATTTTAAATATTTTTAAACTCAAATATGTGTTCTTCCTATACTATTCGTCTCTTTATAGTTTACTATTATATAAATATAATAGTATTTGGTTGTTCAAATGTGAAATTATTAAATTAATAAGACACATTTTATGTACGAATTTACGAGCAATATATATCGTTTAATTGAGTTCCATTTAAATAATTAGGATCATCCATGTTTTAATAAAATGATTTTTATTTCCCATATATTCCAAATGGGATATAATTTCCTAGAAAGTTTGCATATTCCTTTAATTGAACAAATAAAGTTTCAAAATCGAATAATTCTCACTTGAATTAATGATTTTATTTTTAAAGAAATACCACCTGTTATGGTGGGGTTTGGCGAACTCCTACATGTTTATTAATTTAAAAATAAAGGATTACAAAAAGAGGGGACATAATATCTTACCTTTGAAGAGTATAATTTGTAGGTTCTGAGTACATATTGCCTATTGACTAAAGAACGTCATATCAGAATTGAAAATATAAAAAGAAACTGAGAGATTTATTTTAACGTGGAAATATAAAATATAGAAGAAATCTATGTTTTCACATGAATTAATGAAGTCCGTAACTAGTTAATATAACTACTGAAATATAGCTAGGCATATAGTTAACATTTATACTAAAAGAAAAATGATTGATGAACTCCTCTTTTTTTGTTTTTTTTAAAAAACAATCATTAATAGATGTCCAAAAAAAATGTCCAATGACAAATACAATGTGTCAAATTGACAACGAACCTAACTAATTTCTAACGATTACTAACATTTTACAATAATATTTAAATTTCATGCCAACAAAACTGATGATTTGTGCAATGTATTAAAAATTAGGATTTAACAAAAAATATAATATTTTCATCAGAATATTTAGCTAGGCTACGTTCTCAATTATTAGGATTACGCGATACTCAGTCTAGTTCTTTTCTATTAATTTCTATTCAACTTAATTTAACTATAATTAAATACGATGGGAATAGTAATAACAGATCAAATTAAGTTAAACAACCGCTGTCCAAAATTTACGAGCTGAACCAAAATAAAACACAGTTCAGATAATTAAAAAACATTAAAATATTAAGTTTGTGGTAATTGTAGACTAACGTGAATAATTAGAAGTGCGTTACAATTTCATCTATTTTAATAATATTTTTTCTTGTAAGTAAAATATCTTATGTACTCCTAAACCTCACATTAATAAAAATCACTAGTAATTGACGGTAATTTTTTTATCTTCTTGTACAAATTACAATACTTTTTTCATCTCAAATTTAGGTTATATCTTTGCCAAAGTTTTGGGAAAGACCGTCTTTCCATAGACATATGGAAAGACGGGGTTGAATTGAAATTTTAGAAAGGTAAAAGGTTTTAGTTGCAATATTAAAAATTTATTATGCAACATTTATGAGTGATGGATTTATGACCCGATTAATACAACCCGAAAATTTTATTTTGATTTCTTCAAATTTACAGTTTAAACCTTGGTCTTTCCATAACTTATGGAAATACCGTCTTTCAAGAGACGAACTCTATATTGGCAAAATTTAGGGAAATACCGTCTTTCCATAGGCATATAAAAAGACGGAGTTGAATTGGAATTATAGAAAGGTAAAATATTTTAGTTGTAATACTAAAATTTATTATGCACCATGTATGAGTAATAAGTTTATGACCCGATTAATACAACCCAACAATTTTACTTTAATTTCTTCAAATTTGCAGTTTAAAGCTTAGTTTTTCCATAAATTATGGAAATATCATATTTCAATAGACCAGTCTAATATATTTACCAAAATCTGATATAAAATATTCTAACATACTATAAGATGGCGTGTTGTTTAATAATCCGGTTTGTGAGAAAAGGTAAACAAGTTAAGAAAGGTACCTGGAGTATGAAAGTTAAGAAACAAGTATTTAATTGTATTTAGGACAAAACCCCTTCTTTTGAAATATCCCAGGGAGACAATTAATTGACCTTTCTCTATTCTATTAACGTACTGTTGAACTTGAAGTAGTCCAGTCACAAAGTAACCAGCGATGAGAAAAAACTTTGACCAAAATGAAGACCGGCGGTTAGATTATATAAAATACTTTACACCTCTCTGCATAGAGTTCCTAATTTCCTTTCGTTGGTTTAGATTAGATTATTTCCGTATTTGAACTGAATTTTGACCTAATCATTTCAATCCCTCCACTTTCCCTACCACATCAATATACATAATGTTCTTGTGGGAAAAAAATAGAACTCTTACGCTGAAACAGAGGATGTACATTTTAAATCCTCGTGTATTTTACCTTTTCATGTTTATGTGGTAATTTGATTTTACACTATAAAATTATATTAGAAAAGAATTGTTTAAATTTATTATGAAGTTACAGAAAAGTGCAAAAAAACCCAGAAAGTACATATATAAGTCTGAAAAATCTGAAAGTGCGAAATTAACCTTAAATTTTTGCAATATAATGCAATTATACCCATTTTGCTTAATTCCGGCGTTGAATCAATGAAGTCATCCATTGACCAAATATGAAAAGGCAAAATTACCCCTGAACTCAAAACTATAATTGTAATTACAATTCTACTCCCCAACTTCTTCTTATTCTTCTTGTTCTTCTTCTTCAAACACATCCTTGGCCACCACTTGCCACTGCTCCATCGCAGCGGTGCCGCCCGCCACCTCCGCCCAGAAACATCCGCTGCCGCTGCCGCCGCCGCTGCCACCGCTCCCCCTCATCCACCACCGCCCCTCCTCTCCCCCGCCGTGCTTCGACGCAACCCACCCTCAATCCTAGCCTCCGCCGCCAAGCTCCACCCTAGCCCTGCCCTCAACCCTAGCCCCTGCCACACTTCTCTATCGTGCGCTACCTATCCCCCTTCACCGCTCAACCCTAGCCTTGCCAAGAACGACCACCAAAATCCGGCCAGCTCTACCACAACACCACCGTACGGCGTGCCACCTCAACCGATGAATACACAGCCACCACCGCAGCAGTCACGTGCACTATCTCAATTGCGTCACTCAGTCCGACGCAAGAAACAACAATAGTGTCACCAATTCGTTCACTCAGCCGAGGCGCCATCCAAATCACCGGAGTCTCTCCATTGCAGGGGCGTTACCCAAATAATCCTAGCGGGAGTCTCTCCATTGCAGGGGCATTACAAAAATCATCCCGGCGCCTCCAAATAGTCGATTGAAGCTATGATTGCCTCCTCAATTTGATGCTCACCGGAAGCTGGAGGGTGGATGGCGAATGCGCCGTTAACAAATTCATCAGGACATGGAAGCTGGGAGGAAAAAAGATGAGGGTGGTGGAGCTCGCAGCTTGAATCCAACCACCAAGAATGACCGGAGATGGGGAGAGGGAGACAGCGAAGAAAGGGAAGATTGGGAGAGAGGCGGCAGGGAGGGTTTTTGGTGGGGAAAGGGTTTTGGGAGAGAGAGGCGTCGGAAGACTGAGAAAAGAGAGGAAGGTGGAAGAGAAAAGAATATGAGGGTTAAGATTGTCTTTTTCTATTTTTTAAATATTTTTTTATTTTCGTCTAATTTTATCGTCGACATTTTTTTCAAAAAAGTCCAAGGTTATATTTGCACTGTTAGATTTTACAAGATTATACCTACACTTTCGAGCAAAACATAGAGTTTAAAACTCATTTTTATCTTAAACCAAGTCAATAATTAGTTCTTGTAAGCTGTACAATCAATCACTGTGTGATTTTAGTATCTATTGTTTTGTCGTTTTCCTTGCGTAGATGATGTAGCTCCTTCTCTGTGAAAGTCATAGAAATTTCACGAATTAATAGACAACAAGCTAGTGACTAAACACGATTAAATTTCATGCTCTGATATACCAGGAAGAAAACCAGCTTAATTTTATGAAATTTGGATCTAGAATGAGAGGAAGTAGATGAAATTTAGAGAAAAAGCAAGAGAAGGTAAGATTTCATTGAGTCTAGTTTGTCGTACCCGTTCAGAAAGCATGAGCTTACACTCTATGCAAAGGTGCTTCAGTATGAGTACAATCCTGAGATACAAATATGAAGAATTTATGGGATAGTAATTGTTTGATTGTATTCATGCCCTGGGTAAATTATACAGAGGTACAAAGACCTATACAGAAAGGGAAAACAAATCTAATCTAATTACAATTACAGGTAATATTCACATAATATAACTATTCCTTAATACTCCTCCTCAACTTGGAGCATGGGGATCAGAAATGCCCAATTTGCCAAGCAATGGATGAAACTGATTTCGTCCAAGAGTTTTGGTAAACCAATTCGCAGGTTGATCAGTCGTGCAAATATGATGAGTAACAAAAGTACACAGATGCAGAATTTTCTGACCATTCCCAAGAGTAAATTGTGCCTTAAGATGATCCCACAATTCCTTAATTGTGGCATAGTAGCTAGTAGATAAACACAATGGTGGATCTAGAGTTTATAAAATCCAACATACCAAGGTAGCATTAACCCCAGACCAATCAACTACATCAGAATGATTATCTAGAGGTTTGGTAATGGTTCCATCAATGAAACCAATCTTCTTCTTGGCAAGCATAGCGCCACAAATTGCGGCAGACCATTC
>JAULKM010000006.1:851516-863226 GCA_032355605.1 Rubia tinctorum | reverse complement strand
TGGGTCATACCCATATTTTTTAATTACCCATTTTACCCAACCCGTATTTGACCCGTCCGCCCATTTGCCACCCCTATGTGCACTTGTGCCATGTCCCTCTAAAGGTGGTGTGTACCTTTCTTGCGCACTTGTGTCGCATCGTTCTAAAAAAAATTCTCTAAAAGTTTGATGTGATGAGAGCATGAGTGTGGCGTACGGTTTTTTCCGTTTAAATCCTCTCCATTTCAGAGCCATACGTGAATTTTGATCTTGGTACAGTATAGCACGATTAGTCTCACGATTAATCTTGTCAAAAGTTATCTCATAATGAATTTTGAAGAAATTTATCAAAAAAAAATGTGCAGTATCAACTTAAGGGAGTACCATTTATTTGCATGCATGATTCTTGATTTAGGAGGGATACATCCAAATTTAATATGGTACTGTTGGATTTGAATTGCAGGATTGAATTCCAGTTTCTTGACAGGTTGGTTCTTTTTTTTTTAAACACACACACAAACACATACGCTTACTTGCTAATAAGAAGAATGGGGCATTTGATCTATTCGACATGAGCATTTTAGATTGCATGAAGCATAATCCTGAGGCAAGTGAAGAGTCGGAGAAGAATTTCTCCGAGATTTTGGCCGGAGAGCTGAGGCAGAAAGAGGCTGAGGCACTCGCGAACCAGCAGCGCGCTGATGTAGCCATCTTAGAGGCTAAGAAGATGGCGAATCAGTACCAGAAGGATGCGGACAAGTGCAACAATGGGATGGAAACGTGCGAGGACGCAAGGGAGAGGGCTGAAGATGCTTTGGATGCACAGCGAGAACTCACCGTGATGTGGGAGATGAGGGCTCGGCACAGAGGATGGAAAGCAGATTCCGACCTCACAGAAAGTACTAACAAGTCCCGCGATGGAGAACCAGATTCGCATGAAAGTAGTGATAATGTACAAGATGTAGAAGCGGGATCGCTCGAGGGTGGTGGTAAGGTACATGATGCAGAAGTCGAACAAGTGCAAAATGCAGTAGCAGAATCGTTCGAAGGAGGCAATGTAGTTCAGGATACAGAAGCAGAAGCAGGAAGTAATGTAGTGCAGGATGCAGAAGCAGAATCGCTCGAAAGTAGTGATAAGATACAAGATGCAGATGCAAAAGCAGAAGCAAAGATACAAGATGCATATGCAAAAGCAGAAGCGGAATCATTTGCCAGTAACAATAAGGTAAAAGATGCAGAAGCAGAATTGTTAGATGGTAGTAGTAAAGCAGAAGACGCGAATTCAGGTGCAGAATCTTTTGAAAATAGTATTCATAAGGTACAAAATGCTGAAGCAGGATCAAACGCAGATATGATAGCAACAGAGAAGCGATAAAGCCACGGAAATATTCTCCTTCCGGGACCTGATCACGATAACCCAATTGTGTTGTCGGGAGCCTTACCCGGCCTTGTGTGAGCCAATGGATTTGTCGATAACCTAATTGTGTTGTTGGGAGCCTTACCCGGCTTCATGTGAGCCACTGGATTCATCGCTCTAATGAATTCCTTTTTCTTTCAGTTTCCTATATACAGACATTTCAATGTAAAACTCTCTACGATCTGTTAAATGCCCTGGTCAGATAAGCTAAGATCAGGTTCGACTACCAAAAATTCCTCAACATGGTATGTATCCTTAACTAATCCTGAAAATCGAACCTCATCAGCTGTTTCTATCTTGTATAAGTTATGCGTTTCGAAACCTCGTTGAAATCACTCCAGCAATTTGGTCCTATTGAGTTGGGCAACCACTCCTTCAATCAAAAGGCGCATGGCAGCTCCTTCAGAGAACTTCCTAGCAAACAGAAAGCAGGGGACCGATGTAGAATTGTTCTTGCACCATTCTGTTCTGAATTCTGTCTCATAGTATACATGGTTGATACCCTGTCAAAGAACCGTGTAAGTGGAAACATGGTTCAGATTGAGATGTGAAAGAATCGAAATGGTAAATGAACCTTAATTCTATTGATCTGTTGAGGCCCGACATCTGCATATTTGAATGTCATGGAATGCCACCCTGTCACTTCCATCTTGTCTTTGGATTTGTTCCACAAAGTGTAGGTCACTGGACTTCTTTCGATTTCATCTTCAAGATCCTTCATCTGAAACCCCGAAGAAAAAAGAATGTTACCATAAGTTAACCAAGGTTGAATCATAAACATTGAAGACTGCAAAAAGGTCACCACTTACAGCTAGTAATGACTGCACATAATATTCATCTGGGATGCAGTTATGCTGATCTGAAGTTTCTGCACAAGGAAAGTTCGAACGTAACATACTGGAATCGATTGACTTGATAAAAAATGAGCAAGAATCTTCTTACAAGATTCTATTTCCCTTTACTGGGATCCAACGGAGAACGTCTCTGCATTAATAGTTACAAATGTAAGCGGGTGATGGGGTAGAACCTCAGAAAATACACATAATTCACGATAGAGATAGGTAACGAAATAGCTTGCTGCCTAGCTTGCAGAACTTCTGAAAGACAGGGAATACAATGTCATCACCCACAAAAATCTCTGCATGGTTTCAGACTAAAGTGATCCACTCAGATATCAAAGGAAACTAAAGTCAGCCAATGCTAATAGTACGACATCTTCAACAGAGTTTTAGGTTATATCAATTGAAAATACAGTAAGCTTGTGTTGCTAAAAATCTGATACAAGATCAATTCAAAAGGAAGACTTGTGATCCTTTGCACCATTTGTTCTTAGGTATCACTGGTGCCATCTTTTCATCGTACCGGTCTCCCTTTTTGTCAAGAAGACTTCAAGCATAACAGAATAAAGAGCGCTTAAAGTCTTGATTTATGCTGGATGAAAGAGTCAATTTGAAGGGTACAGTAAACTATGATTAACAACATTTTCAGAATTTTAAAAAAGGTACATACATTTACCTGTCAACAAAGCTCTTAGGAGAAGCCATAAGATAGACGTACACATAACTGAAGTTGTACAGCGGGACGCGGCTGCAAACAAAAGCGGCATAATTCTGTAAAATGGATATTGACAAGAAATCAAGAAAAAAACCCTCTAACCATCTTATTGACAATAAATTCACGGACTCGGCAGTGTCATACTCCATTTCCAATCACAAGTGCGTAATTCTTTTCATTAACAAACCAAATGCATTCTTAAGTACTAAAATTTACTTGAACAAATACAGCCAAGATGGTCAGAATAAGTACAACCTACAACATCGTACAAGTTTCATACCCTTTAATCCCTAGAATAGGGATCCAAACTATGTGTCTACATATTTCCCGAACCTTGACAAAGAGGTATCGACAATGTCAACATGATAAACTCAAAATTTTGCAAAAGCCATTACCTATCTGATAAGAGAACAAATCTCTAGTTAGCTGGATCTTTAAGAGCTGCTCCAAACAACCTTTAAGCTTCAATCATGCTTGATTCTACCATCCTACCTGCACAAAAAGCTCTATAAATCAGACAAAATTTTCATTCGAGGTTCGTTTCTCCCACAAGCACAATTACAAGTCCCACATTTTCTTACATCAACATTTGTCAAACACTAAGTACTCAGATCACTGATCAATAATCCAAAGGGAAAGTGATCAAAAACCTTTTCTTTACCTTGATGCTGTTTTTTAACTGCCGATCACGAAAGAACGCTGATTTCGTAGTTGTTTCATTAAATGCGAATCCGGGCTCCGAATGCACGTATACAGAGAAATTTGACACGTCAGCATTCTGCGCCCAAGATTAGAACAACATAGATCGACAATTAGGTTAAAAAATTGCATTTCCAAATTTAGAAGGGAAAAAAACATTTCATCACCTCGAAGAAGCTTCCCCATAGCAAATCGAGAGGAAAATTCCGGCGAGTGAGAAATAAAAAAAACGATCTTTGCATTGCCTCGGAATACATAGCTGTTCACGAATTCCGACTGCAGTTCCGATTTCGAGCCAGAAGCATACGACGCCGTATCGGGATGATTCCGAGCGTAGTTCTGTATTCAGAGAAAAGCGAGTATGCAGAGCGCAATTGAAATTCCGGTCACGAGCTTCCAACCCAGCCACAAAATATGCCGGACGGGCACCGCAGGCGGGCCTCCGGCAGCTGAAGCCGACGCCGACTTCTTCATGGAAACTAGAACTACATAGACTATGGTGAGTGTGTGTTTTAGGGTGAGCTGCGTGAGATCGTTTCTTCTTCTTGGCGGCTGGTAAGAAGGAATGAAAATGCCGACGCAACGTGTCGTTTCTGGGAGGTTCTCGTTTCGTGAAGCTTTGGCAGTTGAGTTTTTAAATATGATAACGTCAACTTTGACTTGCTTTTATTATCTCTAACTAATAAATAATTTAAATTTTGTACTCCTTATCATAATAAATTTCACATTTACTAATTTTAAATTGCATGTTTATTAATTTCATTCAGCTTTAAATAAAGTTTGTTACGGTCACTCCGTATTCTATCTTATTTGGTATCATTAAATAAAGTTTTTTTTGACAATCACAATTATATTAAAAATAATGGGAATTACAAATATTTTTGATCAGCTCATACGCTGTGCAAAAAAACTACGATTAACTCTAAAGCATTTGAAAGACGATAAATAAGATGTGGCTTTAGTAGACTTAACAATCCCAAAGAATCTATTCAAGGTAGTGTGCTGATCATTTTTCCATTTACAATTTCAGAGTTAACGTATGCGCCTACAATAGTATCTAGCTCAAAATCGAGTTCAACTAATATCGCTTGTTAAATTTGTTGAACTTATCAATCCAACATAATATATATTTAATATATAATTTTAAATATAAGATATATATATCATATTTAACCATTGCTCAAATTCGAGCTCGAACACAGGCTCAAGCCAAATTAATTTCAATTGAGTTTGAGCCAATATTTTACAGGTTTAATCAAACTCGAGTCGAAATTAAACTTGAGATATTTCAAACGAGCCGAGCTCCGAACGACCTTTATTAGCCACGACTCATTTACAACCTTACTCATTTACAATCCTAGCGTTTGTTCGAGCTCGACTCATTTACAACCCTATAAAATAACTTCTTTTTTTTGAATTGGTAGAGTCGTATTTAAACTCTGAGTCGGTGGTGGTTGTCCGAGAATAGTGAAGAAGTAGTGACTTTTATGGTAGGTTTGACTTGAAAAGTGACAAAAACATGATGTGTACAAAAATACGTTGAGGAAATGAAAGCGTTAATTTTGTTGATGCCACTTAGCTTGTAGATAAATTGTGAGTACTTGTGAATCTGTGATCACTTGTCCATTTTATGAATGGTTGTTAATGGATAGAATGTCGGACGAAGAACATGCTATGTATCAAACACCATAATGGGTTTTCGCGACAAAACGAGTACACGGTAATAATTAAACACCTTAATCATGCGACAAAACGACCGAATCATGTACGTAATAATTAAACACCTTAATCATGTTATATTTAGTTACTATTTTTCCAGTTTTTCATACTTATCCTTTTTATGCTATATGCTCACGGTAATGCGGCATTGGACACTGGGTCCATCCCCATTGAAGAATCTTAATAAAAAGAAATAAGACAAACGAATGTCAACCATCGAAGAAAAACAACTTCTATATGAATGAGGCGGGCTCTTACGTTAGTGTCCATTTTTTTTCTAATTGAAATTTGTGTGTTAATTGGTTGATTTATAGATTGTTAAATCTTTTTCATTAAACTCCACTCATTTACCATTCTAGCCTTTGTTCGAGTTCGACTCGACTTATTTCTAATTGAAATTTGTGTGTTAATGGGTTGATTTATAGATTGTTAAATCTATTTCATTACTATCTTTATTCGAGCTCGACTCATTTACAACCCTAACCTTTGTTTGAGCCGGACTCGACTTATTTATAACCATGTAAAGTAAAAAAAATTGAATTGGTAGATATATAGTATACATGTATATGTGTATATATATAGTATACATGTATATGTGTATATATATATGTGTATATGTGTATACGTGTATATATGTGTGTATATGTATGTATATATGTATATATGTGAAAAACTGGTTTTACCGTTTTAGCTTAACTAGTAATTCTATGTTCCAACACAGTCTAACTTAACCAAGTTAAATAAACACGAGACACACAACTTGGTTACGTTCGGTGAAATCCACCTACATCTGCGAGGTCTGACCCAGTTCAGAATAAATCCGAGATACAATACAAAGTACACCATACAACTATACTTATCTTCTAATTACAATCTGTGGATTTTGCAATCTCCCCTTGCTACCGATCCGCCTTGATCAGACTTCCTCTGACCTCGAAACTCGTTGACGTTGGATCTCCTCCCGAGGAATTAAAACATACGTTATGAATTTTAGCACACAGATCATGTATGTTGGAACATGGTAATTCTGGCTCTTGCAAAGCTTCTCGATAGATGCGAAATCTGAATGCAAATTTTCTCGATTTAATTCACACCTTTCAGCCGTATAATGTCTTCCATTTATAGTCCATTGCAGATCAGAATAGCTCCGTAATTATCTTCATAATATTCCTATTCGTTATCAGCTTTTTAAGCATATCTAAATCCCACAAATAAACGGATTTACCTTATCTCAATTATCCCATAATATTTCATTAATACAATTCCATAAATATAGGGATTTTTCATAAAAACATAATTCTTCCATACGGCTAAAACAAATATTGCTAAATCACCAATTTCCATAAACCAAAATCCGTCGCAATATTCATTCCGCAAGTCTGCTTTCAGCAGTATGTTCCAACCTGGTAAGTTTTCTTGTTTAACATAAGTTCACAAATTGTCAATCAATTAATTCATGAGATCGCACATGACTTTGCAATATGTGTATGTGTATGTGTATGTGTATATATATAGTGTATATGTATATGTGCATACATATATATATATATTGTGTGTATGTGTATATATGTGTATATATGTATTTATATATGTATATATGTATGTATATATGTATACATGTATATATATATATCTATATATTTGTGTATATATATTTGTGTATGTATGTATATACATACATACATATAGATATATGTATGTGTGTATATGTGTATATATATACGTATACATACATATATACTGACACAGTAAAAAAATCAAAGAGATTCGCAAGCATGAATCTTGAAGAACAATTACGGCATGCAATCACAAACCCTAGGTTTTGGTTCTGGAATCCACCAGAGAGAAAATGATCTCCAAAATAACATTATGATTGAATGAATAAAATCTACGAACATGAGATCTTTAAATACTAAAAGGAAAAAATTGAAAATAACAAAAAAAGGGAAATTTTGGAACTAATGTCCGAAATTAAAAATAAATCGGAAAACATTTTAAAAAATACGAAATTGCGATTTTGAGGCTTTAAACGAGCTCAAATGGAGATTCTGGCTGAAGTAAATGAGTGGATGAAATTGAATGTAGAAAGTAAAAAGTATAATGAGTGGATGAAATTGAAGGAATCTTGCCAAAAATAGAAAGTGTGTCATTTAAAAGAAAATATTCAAATTAGATAAGTGTGTTATAAATATCAAAACATAGAATATATGGTATTGTATTTAAATTTTGGTGGACTATCTTTTGTTTCAATGCTTCAAACTAATGCTGAACTAATTTCAATGATTTTTTTTATAATTTCTCTTTACGTTTCTGATTCAAGTCCATAAATCTTCACTGCATAATCAATTTACAAATGCATGTTTATTGAACCCTCCTGCAAGTTATAATAATAATATCTACAATGATTGGTCTTTTTTTAACTAATCCATTTTCAAATGAAGAGAGAGAACTAGAAAATATCCTAAATTTATGTTCGAACTTTAAAGCGGACTCTTGTGATTTTCTACATCAAACAAGTTCGTTTAAACATCAAATAAAAACACAGATCAATTGTAAAATATTTGTGTCAAAATAATTTTTACATGTCAACAAAAGATTTCATTTTAAAACACGTAACACGTGATTTTAATGCAAAACAAAATTCTAAAAATAAATCACAATGTTTGGTTTGAACATCGAATTCAGTAGTAAAAACAACACATGCAGTGGGGTTGTCAAGTGGGTTGAGTTATCCAATGGATAAACTGACCAACGACCTTGTCCTGAAATCCAATATGATCCTAAAATACCATCTAGCCCCGACCCAGAATCCAACTGGCCTCTAGATCAGAAATCTAAAATTTGACCAGACCAACATGTCCCAGGATCGAAACCCAGCCTTATAACCCATGCCGAAACCCAAAAAATGATGAACCTTAGCTCGAATGTTTACCTACCTAGACCGACTTGTAACCGAAACACCATCGAAGCCCTACCTGACTGGACCAACCCATTTCAAAATCTCGACACGACAACTCGGACTGAAATATAAAATATGACAAACCAAGACCCAAAAATTGACAAATCATGGCTCGACACCCAAAATCTCACTAGCCCTGATATGAAACCCAACCTGACCGATCTAGACCAAAACTTGACCCGACTGACTTGAGCCCGAAACCTGACTTAACAACATGGGCCCGATATCCGACCCCACTAACTCGGGTTGAAAATCTTACTCAATCAATTTGGGCTCAAAACGTGACTCGAATCGAACCATAATTAAATATATTTTTATTTTTATTATATACATTATAATATATTATATTTAATAAAAATATATTAAATATACATTATTCACTTTACGAGATTAACGAACAATATTATTTGACGTCAACCTTAAATACTATGCAAACTTGGCTCGACTCGGTTAAATTTGAATAAAAATGATGATCGAGAATTTGATCATTTCTCAAATGATTATATATGTTTTGGGAACGTGAAAATAGTAATTATCTTAAGGGAAGAAATTATCCACAAATCACACGTTACCCAACCCAAGTCGACACGATCCAAAATGATTCAATGGAATTTGTTGACGCTAACAAGCTCTTGAAAAAGGAGAAAAACCTCTTAGTTGGAGAAGAAAGAGAGATGGCATCGCTAGTGGAACGACTCCGAAGGGAAATTGAGTTGTTGGAATTAAATCTGAGTTCAACGACAAAGAGGGCTGAAATTGCTGAGACGGATATTAAAAGATTGAATTTGGGAAAAACAAAATTGATTGACATTCTCACCATGGGAAATAAATTTTTAAATCGACGGGGTATAGGCTATGATAAGCCAATGAGCAGCACTGTAGATTCCATATCATAGGTTCAAGACATAAAGAGAAAAGTGATCAAAACCTGGCAACACAAACCTCTTATTTGTAGCTACTGCACCTATCAAGGTCATACATAGGATCAATGTTTTAAACAACTCAGAGAAATCATGAATTGACAATAACTATCTGCATGTTCCAACATAGATGATGTCCAACGATAAAAGATGGTCAGAAAGGTATGGGTTCCTAAACGCACTAATACTTGTCTTGTTGCTCATACTTCTCTGATTGGACACTCTGGGTATTCGTGGTATTTTGATAGTGGATGTTCTCGATATATGACTGGATCACAAGAATACATAAGGAAGATCATACCCTATGATGGAAAATTTGTTACATTTGGCAATGGAAAGAAAAATAGAGTAGTTGGAAAATGTGAGCTGTTTATAAAGGGATTTCCAACATTTACCATTGTTCTGTTGGTGGAAAATCTAAAGGCTAATCTCTTAAGTATCAGCCAGTTATGTGATAATAATATGACCGTGGAATTTCATAAGAAGAAGTGTACAGTGAAATATGGCAGCAACAAAGTGCTTACTGGTATTTGGTCATCAGACAAATGTTACTTGTTGGAACAAGAAGTGAACTGCTTGAGTGTTGAATATGATGAGCTTAAAATGTCAATGGCTGACTATGTTCCAACATCAAACGAGGTAAATCTTACGTATGAAGCTGATGACTCTCATAAATTAAATGATGTTGGAACCCTGTCCTTCGCAGAACTCTCCTATGTTCCAACATCAGTGCAGGTTGAATCAACCAGAAGAAGGATTCGATCGGTCCCTCGGGTTAACTATAGAGAACATGCTGGTCTACAATGTTTTTTTCTCCCTCATTGAACATAAAAATTACAAAGAGCCTCTACTTGATGAGTATTGGATTGCTGCAATGCAAAAAGAATTTGGGTGATTAGAATGCAATAATAATAAAGCAAGTTGCCATGAAGTATATCTTCAACACAAGAAGGCTTTGTATGGATAAAAAAGCACAAAGGGAATGTTATGAGTGACTCACTACCTTTCCTATTCTAAAAGGTTTTTGTCGAGTGGGAGAAGATCTAAGGTACTTTTGTTAGTTTTTTATTAAGTATCATTTGTGTATATAAATTCAAAAAAACACAAAAAATGAAAAAAAGGAGAAAAAGAGAACAAAAAAATGGAGGCATAGTTGGACATGTTGGAAGTTGGTGTTGAAGACATTATGGTGATTGATGTGAGGGCTAGTTGGTGAAAAGGAGTTGGAAAGCAGTGATGCTAGTCATGTTCCAACACAACACAAGAACTGAAGATTGAGAGCAGCCATGTTCCAACACCGATACAAACCGAGGGTGTTGACTCTGAAGCAATGAAAGGAACTCATGTTCCAACATCAGAGAAAGCGGGTGAACCTGAGAGCTGTTATGTTTTAACATTAGAGGACTAATGTTCCAATATTAGGGGACTGATGTTCCAACTCAAGTTGAGCAGATTATTGAAGGCACTACTGATCGGACAACCATGAGAGATATGGCATTGTGTGTCAGATAAGGATTTTAGGTGAGAGGACAAATGATCTGGGTGCAAATAGGATTATAGATTTATAGCCTATCTAGACTATGTGGGATTCAAGACTCTGTTAAGGAGTGCAACTGAGAGATTGTACAAGAATTTTTTGGGAGACAACACTGATCCAGATTCTGAGTGGTATAACCGACTTTACATCAGAGGCAAGGTAGTGAGATTTTCTGGAAGACTGATCAATCAATGACTTGGACTAGCCACCCTCAAGGGTTTAGAGACTGTTTGAACTGAGGACTTTGTAGCGATCGATGATCAGACTCTGTCAGAAATTAATGGAGGATTTTAGTCTCAGTGGCTGCTCAAGAGAACGCTACTGCATCTAGCTTGACTACCAAGCCAAAGTAGAGGAGAAGGCACAAATAGCTGCTCCTAAAGAGGGTTGAAGGTTCTTCTATGGCTATGTTCAAACATAGGCCAGATGTTTGCTTCAGGGGGAGTTGCATTTATTGGATTTTCTTCTTTGAGTTTCTATGTCTATTGCGTTTTGCATGTTTATGATCCCAAGGGGAGATGTTTTGGATTTTTTTGGATAACTTCATTTGGTTTGTTGGGTTGATTTTACAACATTCTTATTATTCCTTGATATTGAGGAAGTTCTGGATTTCAGAGGTATATGTTATGTTCCAACATCCAGAATGATTTTCAAAGATGATGTCTGTATTTGCATAAGTTCTTGTGATAAAATTCCAAAAGGTGGTTGGATCCACAAAATGCTAAAGGGGGAGATTGTAATGTCCAGATTTATCAAGTTGGTAATTTGTGGAAATTATGCAAATATGGATAGTTTGTGTTGAAACAACAAAGAAGGAATGTTAGTGATATAAGGAAGGTGGAGTTATATTCTGAGAGGAAGAAGTATTTTCGTTCATGGTGTTTTGATTGGAGAATATATCAATTCCTATATTTATGAGATTGGAT
>JAULKM010000006.1:827781-838189 GCA_032355605.1 Rubia tinctorum | reverse complement strand
TTATATTTGCACTAAAAATTAACTGAGAGTTATATCTGCACTTTCCTTATTATATAGGGGTATATTTGTATAATCCCAAAATTGTAAAACCCGTTTCCTAGAATATTGTTACTTTCTTGGAAAGTAATCCTTGATTTCTGTCCCAATTGGATTTACCTCACAGGAGGTAACTTTCAGTTTTTTTCTTTCTTTATTTAGCACGTGCGAAGTTCATTCCCTTTTCCCAAATATCCTTTCTCTCAAAAGGAAATGGTAGATTTATTTTCTAGATATTTTTTTATCACAAAAATTATTTTCATTAATAGGAGAAACACTAATCCTCAAAGCACAATCACAGAGCACTAGTATGAAAACGATAAAATATAACGTTATAATGATATATTTTGTTAATACAAAACATCTACTCTCAAAGTGTAATCTTATTATAAAAATATGATTTTGTAATAATACATTTGCTTAATAAAAGATAAAATACAATATCACCAAAGAGGGCAACTGTAAAAATGATTTTAAAAAACATAATGCATGGATGTGTTGTTTACGATAGACGATATATATACACCTTGTGTAGTTTCATAACAATGTTATAATTAAAGTAAAAGGAAAAAAATATCGATTCACGTGTTACCCTAATTATTAATTTAAAATAAAATTTATATAATACCATTATCTCAATTTAATTTTTCACATTACTTACTTTTATTCCATTTACCTTTTATATATGTTGTATAGATTAAAAGAATTAGAAGGAGATATCTTTTTTAATAAATGTACAAGAATAAGACATCCTTATTAATTAATAAATGCAATACTTTTTATTCTTACAAAGGCCAGATGAAAGTTATCAAACCGAAAGGTAGAATAAAAAGAGGGCATACTAGTGTTACACAGAAAAGTCAATATCAATATTTATTACAATGAAGAACGACAGTTTCACAAAATTATAGATTGCATTTAGCTGTGAAATATAATATGATTTTTTTATAAGGAGGAATAATACACTGAAAAGGAAGGCCAAAAAATAGAAATTGTTTATTGAGACATTTTTTCCCATGTTCAACCATGTACAATATACAATATTGTTTAGGGAGATAATGCAAATATAATTTATCATCAGTGATAATTTGTCGCAAACCAAAGTTGGTGTGCTAACGTGTAGTAGAAGAATAAGTGTTCAGTGGAAGTGTCCTTCGTAGAACAACTGCAACAAAGAGATTCAACAGTCTCATGTTTATGCAGTAAACCTTATAATAGTTTGCCATCAGCAGTTAATTTACTGCAAAAAACATGCTACTACCAAATCTCTTTGCCTCAAATAGTGAGCTTCTCTCTCTATCCACGATTTTCCTCTCCAAAAGAAAACCCTACTACCCTACCAGTTTTTAACTCCTGGAGAGGTCATCGTCGTTGACCACCTCCGGTGGCCTCCACCCCACCCCACCCCACCCACCTACCTTCTTCCCATATTGTACCTTTTTATTTGCTCCGCTATATTGAAACCCTTTTTCCATATACAAACAAGGAAAACTCCCTTTCTCATCTTCAGAATCGATTTTCCAGACTCGTTTTCTGGCTGGTAAAGTCTCTCAAAGCGATTGGATGTAGCTATGGCAGCAACGTAGCGGCCGTGTTTAGAGACATACCGGAGAGCTCCATTTACCGATCCGGAAAACTGATCGAGATTTATAAAGTTTCATGGTCTAATATCTGTAGATCTTTGAACTTGACCACGCACCATCAATTTCACCACTCGCCGCCACGTCCTCAAGGCACCGCTCACGCGCCAAGACGGAAAGTCATTCCTCTGCCGGAGCCACTGAGACTGGTCCAGTTCCTTGGTTGTAGCTACGACAGCAACGTAGCGCCCTGTTTGGAGACATGCCGGAGAGCTCCATTTCCCGATCCGAAAAACTGACTAAGATTTAGAAAGTTTCATGGTCTAATATCTGGAGATCTAGAGGTTTTCGACCAGGAAAAGCTTCAGCGATGAACTGGCCGAGATTCACACACCATTAGCGGCGTCCACACGCTTCTGAACTTGACCATGCACCGTCAATTACACCACTCGCCGCCATGTCCTGAGGGTACAACTCAAGAGCCAGGACAGAAAGCCGCTCCTCTGCCGGAGCCACTGAGACTGGTCCAATTCCTTTTCTTCTTTTACTTTTTGTGGTGGGCTTCGGTTTATTTTATTTTCCTGGCTTTAATTTTCTTTTAAGCTTTAAAACGGAAAAATGAGGATAGCATTTAAAATTTAGATTTTAAATGGTCATATCGGGCATGTAAAATTAGGTTCTTTTTTATTTTAGCATCAGATTTAAATTTCCTGTACGAAACTTTGTTTTTCCGGAGATCTTATTTCGGAGAGGCATGTTTGGTTTTCGATCTGTTAACACGCTAGGTTTAGGAGAAATCCAAGTTAAAAGTTGTTTCAATACTAACCTTTGGCGCTACCAACGTGAGGATTCAAAACATATTGATAGATTCCGGCTAGATAGGATAGGGTAGTCCAATTTGGGGCGGGTATCATGCTTTCTTACGTGTTTTATGCTATCTACTGTGTCCAATTCGAGGTGGGACGCAATCTCAAGCTGGTCAACAAATCAAGCTGATGGGTTTAGGTTGAGCTGTTCATATATTTTACAGTAGATGACCAACATAGATTATGTATCCTCGTAGATTATGAATCATGTGTATGTTTTTTCACTCTGCCACATAGACTATTGTTCTGAATGTAATATTTAGTGTCTACGTGTAAATGAGCCTAGCTCATATCTAGTTGTAATAGATCAATCAAATGTAGGCTATTTGCCAGTCTGATAATCAATATGAGGGGTTGGATCCCCTAACATCCCCATCATTGACGTTTTAAAATTTTAAAAAAATCTCTTTGCCTCAGTTGTTCCATTGAATGGAATATTACATATCAATCAGCAAAATGATTATTTCTTTATCATTATTTTATTCATACTTTAAATATATTAAACACCTATTCTTCCACTGCACATTAATTTTTGGTTTGCAGCTGACTTACACGAAAATACATCTCTAACAATCAAAAGTGAGCTTATGAGTTCAAAATCTGATCTCGGGGGGAAATAATTTGACAATAACAGTAATAATGCTATAACAAATCTGGCGTCATGGGAAATCTCTTCTTCATAGAGAAAATCACGAGCATCAATTTGCTACACTGTGTCATTATTCTGCGCAAATAATATCAATATTGGAAAGGAAGAGCAAAAGCGCTACATCTGGCCAAGAGAGACACAACTCAAGCAATCCTTTACCGCCAAACGAAAATACACTCTTCTTTGATACTGCAATATTTTCAGAGCGCAATTGTTTGGAATGGTATATCCACTCCTACACTGGATACTGGTTTTATGGAAAATCTCAATATATGCCCTTCGTACACATGGTAAAACATGCAAAAGTTATTAGACTAAGGACAGGTATGGTGACATCTCTTAGTAAGGGCATACTAATTAACCTTATAACAGGTGATGCCAAATAGTCATAAAGGCCGCCAAAAATCCGACTAGTCTATCCGTCTTTGGTACAATCATTAATGATATAGTTAATCACTTTAATCTAAAATGTTAGAAAAAAGTGCATTTTTTATTCTATTATTTTATGAAAGTGTCAATATAACCCTATAAAATATGAAAGTGCAAAACCAACCCTAAGATTTTGAGCGATTGTGAAGATCTACCCAAATTGGACTATTTATGCCCGAACTAAAGGAATTGAGGTGTTAGTCTAATCTGAAAAGATAAAAGAGTTAAGTGCCAAAATGACTCTGGCTTTAGGCTGAAAGTGCCAATATAACCCTATAAAATTAGAAAGTGCCAAAATAACCCTAATTTTATGAAGCACGTGTCAATATGAACCTGGTATGAGTTAACTTCGATTGTCAATGCCAGAATTGATTGGATTTTAATAAAATGACAAATTTGCCCTTGCTAAAAAAGAAAAAACTCCCTTTTCTTCTTCCATTTTCTTCTTCAGCCCGTCTCCCCATTTTCTTCTTCCGTCACCCCACTACCACCAGTCGAGATCCATTTTCCCACCACCCTTGCAAAACGAGCCCCTCCACCACCGAGTCTCCAATGACAACTGCGTCGCCGCGATGAACACCATAGCTTCACTGGGTCTGTTCTCTAGACTCCCGCTCCGTCGTAACGAAGACCACTACTTTGCCAAATTTGTTATCCTGATGCTCTGCCGCAACGAAGACCACAACTCTGCTGGTCTGCTCTCCAGAACTGCTCGCTATGCTGGGTCTATTCTCTAGAAACCCTCGCTCCGATGCAACGAAGACTACAGCTCCGTCGTCCCATCATTTCAAGAGCTCTTTGCACGTGGCCACTGCTTAGAAAACCTGTTATCTTCTTCCGATTTGGCTTCTGTGGTGTGTATGGTAGGGGGTTAGGGTGGGGCCTGGGGTATAGGTGGTGGTCAGGATGATTTGGCTACGATTTTTTGGGGTTGCTGGGGCGGAGGGCTATCGTTCGCTGCTACAGCTCGTCGACAGAGAGTGGTCTGGAGAGGGGAGCAACTTAAGGCCCCTACAACAAATCGAGGAGCGACTGAGGTTGATCGGAGAACGCTGAGGCGGAGGTTTATCGGAGAGTGAATGTGAGGAGGCATGTGTTTCTAGGGTAGATGTGGTGAAGAACCTCCAGTGGCGGCTAGAGTTTGGCGGAGGTGGTGGTGGGGGCGTTGGTGACTGACGGAGGGAAAGGGTAGCCAGTGGCTGATGGCGGAGGTGTCGAGGTCGAAGGGTTTGGCGGGTGGTGGTGGATGGCGGCAGGAGAAGGTGGCAGGTGGTGGTGGCTGGCGGCGGGAGGGGGTAGCCAATGACTGATGGTGGAGGTGCCGATGGCAAAGGGTTTGGCGGGTGGTGGTGGATGGCGAGGGAAGGTGGGTGTTGGAGGAAATATAAAGGGTAAAATGGAAAGTTTCAGCTCAAGGATAAATTTGTCTTTTTAAGTCTGGTCAATAGCCAAATAGGTAAGTCAATGTCGGAATGTGCCCAGAAGGTTATATTGGCACATATTTCATAAAGTTAGCATTAGTTTGGAACTTTCTGATTTTACAGAGTTATATTAGCACTTTTAACCTAAAGGTAGGGTTAGAAAATAATTTAACCCATAATAAAAATACCCCTAGACTGAAAACTGAAAATTTTCATGACCATTCTATCCCTGCTGTTTTTCTTCTTCTTCAAACACACTATTGCACACACGCCACTGCCACCGCCGCCCCTCTCCTCCCCCACGCCCTCACTGCATTTCCTCCGCCCATTCACTCTCCTCCTCCACGGTCTCCCCTCTCCTCCACCTCCTTCACTCACCCCCTCCACCTCGTCCCCTCACCCTCGCCTCTTTCACTCTCTTTCTCCACTTCCTCACCCCATCTCTCTCATACCTCTCTCCAACCACACCCTCCTCGCCATGCTTTTTTGGTTACCACACTCTGCCTCCTTCTCTCATGTATCCCTGCTATAACATCGATCCCGCCTCGACCTCAACAGCTCGGCGTCATTCGTCCTCTCTCGTTAAGTCTACGAATTACGACTTCGAGTTGTGGAAGGTCTGACGCCCCCGAGTTATCGACGGGAAAACCTTTCACTCTGCTGTCAACGATGGTCTGGTTTTGTGAATTCTAGAGAGCAGCGTCGAAACAAGGAGATAAATTGAAAAGTATGATTTTAATATTTAAGAATAGACAAGGGTAAATTAGACTTTTTACATTTTATGTATTTTTTATATTGAGTTAAGTGCTAAAATAACCCTATGTTTTGGTCGAAAGTGTCAATCTAACCCTGTAAAATTCGAGCAATTCTAACCCTATTATTTGGTCAAAAATGTCAATCTAACCTTGTGAACATGAATTGACTGGAATTATATGAATTACTCCCTCCGGTCCTCTAATTATGACCCCATTTTTTCTCACATTTTTTCAAGACATGTTTGACCACCGAAAACTTTGGTTGCTTACAATAACAGATTATAAAATTATCTTTTTATAAACTACATATTACGAAGAATCCAAACACATCTCACATTATATCTGTTATTGTATACAACAAAAGTTATCAATGGTCAAACATGTCATGAAAAAAGTTGTGTTCAAAGGGGGCCATAATTAGAGGACCAGAGGGAGTAACTATTATACCCATTTTTAAAAATATTTAAATTTTAAAAAATTAAAAGTTTATATTACCCTTGTTTGTCTATTCAGAAAACCTAATTTTCCCGACATTCCACGGCGCTGCTAATCCTTCCTCCTGGGCAAATCCACGTGTTTTGTTGTTGTCTCCATTTTAAATTTGACTAAATTATTTTTTTGGTCTCCAACATATGTTGCAATACCATCTTTTGGTTCTCAGTGTCAATATCGCGTACATTCAGCATTCAACATATTCAAAATGATTTGTTTGGTTCCAATGTGGTTTTGGGACCAAAAGATGGCATAAGATCATATGTTAGGGACCCAAAAAATAATTTAGTCTACCTAAACCCACCTTGAAAACCACCTTGGGGACCAAACAAATCATTTTGAATATGTTGGATGCCGAATGTACGTGGTATTGACACTGTGGACTAAAAGATGGTATTACAACGTAAGTTGAGAAAAAACAATTTATTCTTCAAATTTTCAATGACCCTATTTCAATTGCAATCTTTGCTCTTGAAAAATTTCTCCGTTTCAACTTTCGTTGGACTTTTCCCTTGCAAAATTGAAACCGCCTCCTCCTGGCGCCTCCGCTCCTTCCGCCGACAACCTCCGGCGACACCTCCCGGCACCGGCGCTGCTCCTTCCGCCGACAACCTCCTAGCATAGGTCACCTGATTCGGTTACTTGGTAACTCAGTAACTAAACGTTCAAGCATAAACTGTTCTTACCGTTCTGTTTCTTACAATTTAAAACCACTCAGTTCATATTTATCACCGTCATCATCCAATGGCTCCGAGCCTGAGCAAAGCCGGTCCGAACACCACCATCCTCGCCGACGGTTGCAATCTTTCAACGATCAACCTCGACATCCTCTCTGAGGTCCCACCTAACGTCGTCGCCGTACACCACCGTCGCAAACAACCTCCGGCTCCTTCCGCCGACAAACTCCTGCTGCTTCATCGGTTTTGACACCAAGGAGCCCAATATCCACCACGTGGTCCCATCGGCAAGCTGAAAAACATCCGGTTCACCAGCATTTTTCGGTGACCGGCAGCGGCACTGGTTTTGGAGATGAAGATGGTCATTATATTTTTAATTTTTAGAGTAGGGGTATTTTAGTCTTTTTTAGTATAGGTTAGTATCGGAAAATGTCAAGTCAACATTGGAATAGTGCGAAAAGATTATATCGATACATTTGTTGAAAAAATTAGGGTTAGAGTCGCACTTTCAGATTTTACAGGATTAAATTGACACTTTCACAAAATAATAGAATTAGTTTTATATTTTGCATTTTTAATTTTTTAATAAAGATGGCTAAATCATCTTTTTACAAATTTTCGGCCAAATCGACCGTTGACAAAATTAATTAATCAAATTTAGGATTAAATTGACATTTTCAAATTTTAAAGGATTATAGCACTTTCGATCAACACAACACATACGGTTATAAAAACACACCTTTCCCAAAATATTATTACTTAGCTCCTCAAGTTGGAGCATGGGGATAAAAAATGCCCAACTTACCAAGCAATGAATGAAATTGATCCGTCCGAGAGGTTTGGTAAATAAGTCTGCAGGTTGATTAGTCATGTGGATATGATGAGAAACTAGAGCACCAGATTGTACAAGATCAAGGACTAAATGACAATCAACCTCTATACGATTCGTACGTTCATGGAACACCGGATTTACTGTCAAAAACACTACAGAGATCCAAGCTCCAGATAGGTTATTTCGCATTTTGAAACATCTTTAACCAATGAATGAAAATCACACATTTTACATCGAAAGAAAACATGCAATACAGTCGAGTCTGTCATCCATATAATCTACAATCGATTAACAAGCAGATTCCCAGAGGATCCTTGATAAAAAAATCTTCTGTAAAAGGCAAATGAATTCAGAAAAAAGGAAACTTTCAAGGGCCTATACTACAATACAACTTCTTCTTACAATGCTCATATATTATAATTTACAAATGTCACATTCCCTCCCCTACTAAGCATTTGCTTCAAAACTAAGGCACTGATCCTACTTGTCGAGGGCGAAATCTGGCGGCAGCCGTGGAGAAGACCCGCCGCTGATTTTGCTGCCTGCCGGTGTGTTCATCCGCGAGGTCCGCTTCGTGGGGACAAGCACCGATTCCCCCATCTTCTCATAGTTTCCGTCGTAGTTTCCTTCCTCGTCGCTATCATCATCCCCTCCTTTGAAAACAGGATGGATGTAAGCATTCTGGAGGTAGGCTTTCAAGTTCAGGTTTGGTTCCCGCGCTTTTTCGAGTGTGTCTTTCATCATTGCCTCCTGAGATTGTCATATCACAAGCAGAAACTTCCATGTTCAGCAGCCAAATCACAGAAGTTAAACAGCAGATTGATCACATAAATATATGACAAACTGACAAGCCGCACTTAGGATTGTTGTACCTGCACTTAGTATTTCTCTCCAATTATGTATAACTTAGTCCTAATCAATTTCTAATTCCAAAATACCCCTTACCTCACATTCTTTCCACATACAGTATTTAATCATTATCCACACAACATACAAAACACAAGCTAACTAGTGAAACGGTATTTTAATATCAGCACAGCATATGAGCATTGTATCACAACATACAACAAATAAAATTAATTGAAGGGTATTTGATGATCTGAAAAGTACCTGTAAAGGGTATTTGACAAAAGCCGGCTCATAACGCCCCTTGCAATAATGATGAAATGTATAGGTCAATATCGGAAGTGCAATGAGGAATGGTGTGGTTGAAGCCGCCTCTTTTGTGCTCATCAACCCCATCAGAAGTATCTGAGCGATGATCTGCGCAGTTATAACTCGCCCGTGAACATCGGGCCAAAATGCCGCGGCACTTTCATAATCCTGGTTGTATACATTTATGATCTGAACAAATAAAAGACATCCGGTTACATAAGAAAGATGAACACAAAGTGTATTTGAACATTTGAAATGGCGGTACTTTCTCGTACCTGATGACGAAACACGAGATATGCCAACGCGAAGAAAACCAGTATAAATGGGAGCAGAAGTGGGGTAACAACAGCGTAAACAAGGCCTAGTAGGAAATAGAATTGGATTTGAGGTTCCCCAGTATTGAAACCAAGACTCCCGGGATCCATTGCTTTTTCACGGTCTTTCTCAGTCTTCACCAAAAAGAAATTTTTCAAGTGATAGAATATCAGAGGTTTCAGCCTCAAGATCTCCCCGGCAATACCAGCCCATCCATCAACCATTATANNNTCAAGATAGAGGGCAGTAGGATGAGGAAGATTTTCAAAGCAATTCCAGGAAGAAAACCTTGGATAAATGACTTGATGAAGGAGCTGCAAAAATATTATCAAGAAGCATCATTAGGCAATCAATCATGATGTAACTGATCCATCAAACACAACTTAAAGGAAAATAAGTGCCTTTCTATTGAAACTATAATATGAATTACATAAAATGAAAAAAAAAAACTGACTTTCTTCTTAAGCATTCATATATGTTCCTCAATAAAGGAAGGAATTTTTCGAAATTAGATGATGAACAGATCAAGAAGTACTTAACAAATATCAAATATCATTGTGCCGAAGTAAGGAAGGTTTTCTTGAAATAAGTTGCGGAAACATCTACTACAGTTATTATGGTGCCAATATGAAAGAAAAGAATTACAAACAGAGTATTAGTCAAGTTTAGACAAGCATAACAAAGAAGCAAACTTACACTTCAATGATGGGTTTCAGGAACTTTGCTTTTTTCTCAAGACTTTCGATGTTTGCAAGGGATTGCACGAAAGCGATAGGAATCATGAAGAAGAAAGTGAGGAAAAAGAAAGCAACGGTAACTATAAGCCTCCTGACAGACAGTGAAACATAAGGTATTGCCAAGTTCGGCCAGTACACATCACGCGGCTCGGTTGCCCATCCTGTCAACCACAGAGTCGGATTTCTGGATTGCTGTGTTTGAGCAGCAACAGCAGCCCCCCAGCGGGTTTTAAAGGAGACAAATGCCGCGGGCATAATGGCCTTAGGATCATTTAGTACACTTTCTCGTTCAGCAATTATCTGCAATTCAAAGCAACAGTTAGAACTCTAAGTATCACACACGACACTAAAATACTATGCCTTTATGTTACTCTTACTTTTTTCGATATTTTTTCAATTTCATCCGTCTGATAGTCAATTGCATCTACTTTCTCACCAAAAAGGCCAAGAAAACCAGTCTGCCG
>JAULKM010000006.1:740864-755979 GCA_032355605.1 Rubia tinctorum | reverse complement strand
TATTAAACGACAATACAATTAAAAACAAAGTGCATACATTAATTTCAAACCAAGAATAAAATACTAAAATTAAAACGTAAAATTAAAAAGTGAACAAAAATTATAACATCTAAGTGTATTATTAAATTTTACATTTCAATTTATTTTCAGTAAAGTATTGTATTTTAATTAATTATTAAAGGTAGAATGAATGAGTAGGATATAGAGAATCAAGTGGGGTTCATGGAGTGGTTTGAGAGTGGTTCTCACCATTGTGGAGAAAAAAGTGGAGTATTTTAGTTGTGGTTTGAATTGCTGAGGTGGAGGAGAGAGATTGATTATTTAATTAACTAAAACAATTTGAATGGTTTGAGAGTGTTCCCCCATTGCACAAGGTCTTAGGGTATAAGAGGTTTTAAGGAGCCATTGGTTTTATACACAAGAGGCCAAATGTGGGTCCCGCTTTTTTCTAAGGGTAAAACTATCCGAATTAATTCAGGAAAACAAGGGTATTTCGGTAACTTCAGTTTAAGTCAACACAAAAAATTGTGGGTCAATGTCGGTCAACGGGAATTGGGGTATAAGTGCACATATTTTGGTCAGACATGGGTATAAGAGCAATTTTGAAAAACTGGGGGCCATACCAGCACATACCCAAGAACTCAAAGTTATAAGAGCACTTGTTTATTGTTATTATTTATTGCAACGAGTTTCCTATGATTTTGATTTTTTTTTAAAAAATGTTTTGCAATGTATACTTTAAGTATAGTTTGACCCTAAAAGTTATTGAAATGATATTTTTCATGATCGGTCTAATCGTTAGTCGATCTTTCATGAGAATTCTTTTTTTAACATAGTCAATCTCTTGAAAGATGACATTATCATAAATCATGGAAAGACTAAAGTTCAAATTGCAAATTAGAAAAAAATAAAAATCGAATTGCATTAATAGGGTCATAAACTTATAACTGCTGCATGATGCATAACAAAATTTTGATTTGCAAATAAAACCTTTAATATTTTTATTATTCTAATTAAACCTCATCTTTCCCCTATGACTATGGAAAGACAATATTTTCTAAAATTTTACCTATTTAATAATGGATCAAGTTCAAACTCGGCCAACATAAATTTTACTCAAATTTATGTCGACCTTAATTAATTCACTCAAAATCGAGTTTGAGATGAAGTGACAAAAATCACAATTTCAGTGGCATACTACTATGTAACAATTATAAACCAACCCCTTCTTCAAGCGAAGCCTTTCCGAGCCACACCCCTTCTTATTCAAACTTTTTCCCCATCTCCCTATTAGGAAAGATGGGGAATAACATTTTATTTTAATTCATATTTTTGTCATTGAATAATTGTGAGTTTTGTTTCCACGGATTAGTTTTGTTGTTCAACCTAATCGATTAGATCATTGTATTCATGATAATAACTCGATTTAATTGTTCATGTAGTTGTATTGTTGTCGAGCTGCTTATACATATCGTGTGTTCGCAATTTCGTTTGAGGTTTTATTTTTTGGTTTTCATAAATTTAGGTTCGTTGGATCTGTTTTTTCCCAAGGTGTTTACAATTTGGACACCATAGATCGTGGTTGGATCAAGTGATGTTACATTTGTAGAATATCTCTGTTTGGTGCAGTGATATTGATGCGTGATACGCTCCTCTTTGCCAAGTAGTCATGTTTTTCGCAGGAAGTAAGTTAATATCCCCGAGGGGATGTTACAGTTTTTATTGGATCTCTTATCTGTAATAGTACAGACAATCAGTATGGTTGACATGTAATTTAGATACCCTTGCAATATGTTAGTTATTGCTAGAGGTTAGCTAGATTGAATGTCAATTTCACTCATTGTAATCGCCGTTAGACATTTTTCCTAGCAACTAAGAATGATTGATTTTTCCAAAAAAAAAAATTATCGAGCTTGAGATAATATAAATAAGTTAAATTCGAACAACTCGTAGTTCCAAATCGAGTACTCCCTCCATCACATCTAAATATTCATACTTTTCATTTTCGTCTGTCTCAATTAAAGGTTCACACTTTGATTTTTTTCTTCTTATTATTTAAGATGAAATTTATGGTTGGAATTTGTCTTACCCTTTACAATCTTTTCCTTTTACTTAAAATTTAACCATATCAACATGCATAAATATTTGTCTCACTCTTTTGCATGGGACAATTTTTATGAATTGATGAATGCGTCGAAAAAAAAATTGCAAACAAAATTGAGGCTCTTTCAATATACAACTTCCGTATCAATAAAAATGACGCATTTATTTTTTACTTTCTTTTTGCAAGCTGATGTGGCAAGTGAAAAAGTGAGAATATTTAAAAAAAATTGTATGTCTAACCTAAAAGTTGTTGAAGATAAATATGACATTGTGATAATTTAGTTACATATTCTTTGCTATTTTGGGTTGTTTTTAGAAAAGACCGTGACTAAATTCGATTTATCGACTACCAAATGTTGATTGCATAACCAAGACTCGTCGAGAAAAGAAGAAATATTATGGTGACATCATTAATACAAATACTCGGTATATAGTATGTAACATTGGCAGAACATAATGAATCATTACTAAACTATCAACAAGTTCTCTCATGATCAATCCTTAAATTATATCCGACAAATATAACAAGATGTACTCATTATGAAGAATCCTGATCAGAGTTTCTGAATGACCACTGAATTGGCCAACCCCGCCTGCTCTATCGTCTGAGCAGCGTCGTTGAGAACTTTGGGAGGAAATCCGACGGTTTGCAGTTGGTACGTCCTTGCTCGGACGGGCCCAGATGCATCGATGAAGGAACGAATATGCCCGACAGTGTGGTGGTAGTTGAAATGTGCAACAAGGCGAGTTCCATCAGCTAGCCTCAGTTGAATAGAGGTGGAGGGCAGTGATTTATCCACAACCAGACCCAATGATGGCGTCGGAGCAGTATTGCTCGGGGGAGTAGCATTGAGTTGAGGATTTTCTGCAGTTGATGAACTGCTCCCAAGAGTTCTGCCCACGCCTTGGAATGGAACTTTCGGCTTCTCTGGCTCCTGCAAAAGCATACAGAAGACAGCTTCATCCTTCATGTGTAATCCTCAGATGATTATATAAGCATCATAACTAATCTTTACGGGTGAAACTATGGCTTCTGACGCTCTTTAAAAATTCTCATTCAAGTAATCACTTTTATGCCAGTGGTTTGCAGCATCAACTATAATTGCATTCGAATAAAATTTAAAACACGGGCATTTTAACAACAAAGATAGATGAAACTCACACGGTAGTCTTCCTCCCTACGAGTAAGATTGACGTGCACAGGGGACCTTGCGTGTCCTGGATCCAGCTCTTTCGGACACTCAGACCTTCTAATGCTCTGAAACCATACGTTTACAGTATCACATGCCAAAGGAACTTAAACTGGCAAAACAGAACCAAAAATGGCAGGAAAAAACGAAAAATTTATGATCTCGCCTCAAGAAAAGGAGCATTCTCAGGGTCATCCAACCTCCTCAAAGGTCCATCATCAACAGTGAAACCATTTCTCCAGAAAACAATGTTGTGTACAATTGGATCAGGCTGTTGCGGTGGAGGTTGCACATAATCACCAGCCAGCGATCTTCCAGTCCCTGTGAAACTTGAAGAGCTGGAAGAGGGTCGTTCCAAGGGACCTTGCACAGCACCCATTTGCCTGGCTTGGTCAAAGATGGCATCTACGTCATTGTTGTTCTTATTATTACCCTTCGTTGGATCTTGGACTAGCATGCCACTGCAATGAAGTCAAGACATGAGTTACACAACAGATCCTATAACATAACCAAAGTTGTCTCCTGCAAAATATACAATATGTTTCTATTCTGCATTCATATTTTACAAAAGAACATCAAAAGAATGCCATCATCTTGCAGGGGATAATTGAACAAAAAGGAAAGCCACACCTCGAAATTTGTCAAACACTGATAACGACAATAAAGCAATTTTCATCTTCCAATCCAGGCTCCAGCTCAACCAAATAAACCTCAATATCAGTAACCAACAGACCAAAAACAAAACAAGCACAGTAGAATGTTATTTACGGCTACAATCCGACAACCTAAAACAACAGCTTCCTGATTTTGTTCCAGTTATTCGCGCTCTAACTCCCAAATCTCAAACAATAAAGCTAGTCTTAGAACACTGATTGTTTCAACTTTCAAGAGCTAAAGAAAACCTTCAGCCATTTATAGTGATGTAAAAAACTATTAATTTCTCTATCTTAATCCAAAAAAAAAGTCTCTCCCTAACATCCAACAAACAGTGAGAATGCAATAGCTCGATAGCTAACACATAAAACTCATTTTCACATCAATTGTAGCTAATACCGCATCACACACAAATTGAAGCACGAATAACTGTCAATTAGAACACAATCAAACCTAAAAATTGATTCGTTTCTCAACACAATCGAACTCCATGAAAAGATCAGGTGGGAGGGGTGAAATTAACCTCTTCTCACCGCCGGTGTAGTACTCGGAAGGGCCATCGCTATCGCTGTCGCTGTCGGAGTCTCTGCCGCCGGAAGGCCGATTCAGGTCGGAGAGCGTCCGGATTCGGCCACTGCCGGAGCGACTGCTGGTGGGTTTCTTGTCCCGGGACGACATCGTTTTGCGGGTGCGAAGAGTGCAGGGAGAGAAAGCGCGAGAGTCTCTGATGACGAAAAACAAATTAATGATTGGGTGCTTTATAAAGGACAGAGAGTAGATTAAAGTTAGGAGTACGAGTAGATTAAACAAAATAATTTTGTAATTGTAGACAGGGAATCTTAATCTCGGACTGAGTTTTAGGTGGATAAGTTAAAAAAGGAGGAGATTCTCTTAATTAAAAATTTAAAAAAAGGTGTGGTCTTAATCACGTTACTATTTATTCTAGTTTCTCACTTATTTTATTATTGAAGGATAAATATTTCTTTCAATCCAATAATATTGATAATTTTAATTTTTTTTCATAAATAAAATAAATTGATAAAATTGAATTTAGATTTTTTTTAAAAAAATAGGGTGGATGAAAGAAAATTGAAAAATCTTGACAGAAAGTATAAATGCATATTTAAAAAGTACCAATATTAACGGAACAAATAAAGCTCTGTGTTATATTAATTTAAAAAATTGATCATATAATAATAAATTACGAGGTAATATGGGAGTACGGAGTACATTTTGAAAAGCATTTTAAAACTGTAACTTTTCGTGTACATTTTATACTTCAACCAAAACAAATGTCTAAGTTATGGTGAAAAAATTAATTCTCTACATATTTTTGAAATTTTCAATTCATTATATGTTTTAATTATTTCCTTCTAGTTTACAAAATTTACACTCTTCTGCTTAGATTGAAAAATTGCAAATTATTACATATAAAAAAATCTCATGTATAGACAAGAATGTTACTGGTTGATTATCATAGGGTAGTAGTAATTCATGTCAGTGGAGACAACTTTGTAAATGAAATATTTATAAACATCAAAATATTTTTTAGAAGAAACACCCTTTTGTGGCCTTATACAGTTGAGAAGGTCAATGGGCCGAATGGCCCGAATCTTCTTTTGCGTCACATGTAGAGAATAAGCCACATGCCCCCAATTCTCATTTTAGAGCGAATAACATTTATTTCTGCCTTCCTTTTTTATTAATCTATAAAAGAACAAACTGTTCTACAGCATTTACAGAAATGATCTCGTAGTCTTAAGGATTAAAATACTTGAATAGGTCAGTTTGCAGGCTCCTAAGCTTTCTAGCAAAAGGAACTTATATGAAACCTGAGCTTCAGACATAATCGAATCGATTCTTCCTTCCCACGCGATTAGGCTGCTGATATTTCCCTTCAACGCTGGGTAAAGCACATCCGCGATGGATGGCACTTCTAATGTATTCCTCAAATGGTGGAAGCGATTGATTCTCTTCATTATCACTTTTATTTGTTTTTCCGCGTATAATCTATCACAGAGAGAAAGAGGAGGAGGAAGGTTATCAAGAAGCATAAAAAAACATCAATGAGCCATTTAGTTTCTCTGAATTAATAGTACCTTTGAAGCCCAGCGACGCTCAGCTTGCTGACATACATCCCTAAGATCACGACCTGACATGCTGGAATTTGAAAGCAACAACTTCAGTCAAAAGTAACCACAAAGAAATATCGACAGATTTCAGCATTGATGTTTCAAACAATATCCCTAAGGGCCCTAAAAACTTAGGCACGAAGTTAATTTCTTCGGTCTGATGATGTCAAAGTATGTGGCTAACCCAACCCGAAACTTACTTCTGCGTAACTTTAGCAAATTCAGCTAGTTCAGATTTTGTCAAGTGCTTGGCATACTGAGCAGTGATTTCGCAACGTGTTTGTTCATCCGGTAGGCCAAAGTATATCATACAATCAAACCGACTGCAAGATGATTCACAATTTTAAGTCATGAGCTCGAATGAAGATTCATGTTGCTTTCTGAAGCCACGTAGGAATAAATTGTTACCTGATTAAAGCGGGGTCAAGGTCCTCTTTTCTATTAGTTGCAGCAACCACTACTACTTTCTTGTCCTGCTCAAAACCATCAATCTGCAGGGGGAAAAAGACAGAATTGCAGAAAGATTCAATAAGAAGATTGAGTGCTTGGTCTAGTGGCCACCAAATAAAAATTTCTTAAGAAGCAAGTAAATTGATGAGTTCCAGGACGCATAAATGATATGAGGGGAAAACTAAAAAGGATGATAGGAGCAGTGAGCTAAGCATCTGTAACTACTACACACAAAGGCAAACTAATTTGATGTGGCAAATAGCAAAAGAATGGAACTAAAATTGAGACAGGAAAAATAATTATGTATTCGAAGTCCAAAACGGAGAAAACTGAGCCTCACCTGCCGCAACAGAACTGATAAAACTCTACGAGTTGCTTCATGAGTTTCACCATCTCGCGCAGTAGCAAAAGAGTCAACCTGAAAACCCACGGAAGGAAAGCCACGGCCTTATATTGAGAATATAGAAGTAAAATGAAACGGACCGGGTGCTCTTTTGTTCAAATTACCTCATCAAGGAAAATGATTGCACCATTTGGTAGCTCATTGGCAAGAGTAAACACTTTCCCCAGTAATCGTTCACTTTCCCCAAAATATTTTGACATGATCACTTCAAGGGGCACGTGCATCAAGGGAACTCCCTTGCAAAATAGAAGAAAGTATTCTCTGAGAGCATGTTTAAAAAAACTAAAATTTAGAGGGCCCTTGTTTTCTAAGTACAGGATTAGGGGGGACAGATTGAACGGTACAGAAGGGTAATAGTTATCTATGCCCAAGCTTATCCAGTAGGAAGGGAAGGGAAGAGGAGGGCAGGGAGAAATATCAAACTTATCTAAAAGTTACTGAGATGTGATGAGGAAAATGAATATAAAAGTGCCTCAACAATTGGAAAACGGAACTACCGCTTGGTTGGCAATTACACGGGCACAAGATGTTTTCCCAGTTCCTGAAACAAAATGAAAAAAACAACACAATCAGTGCATTCAGCATCAGATATATAAATAGTGTGTCTATGTGTGTGTGGTGGTGGTGCAGGGAGGGAGGGAGGGGTTGTGGTGTGTTGGGGGTTGTTCTCAACATTTGAAGTGTATACAAAATGATTCCTCAAAAGCTCTGTTTAGAGGAAAAACCTGGCGGGCCTTCAAAAAGTACCGCTTTAGGCCTGTTGCTCTCAAACTTGCATCGTGTCCCACGAGCGATATCATCATACACTTCGGGGCGTTGTAGAGCTAGCAATACCGTGTCTTCAATTTCCCTTATGTGACAAGAAGTAGGAAGATCATTAAGGACCATATTGTAAGGATATGGTAGGAAACCATGCATGAGCAAAAACATCCATTCTCCGCCTTGTGATATACACTCCCTTTTCCTTCTTTATATGGATTTCTTTACCTATTTGACTTAACATTATAAACTGCCTCCAATAATATCAGCAAATGCAACAATCCATTGAACTTCCAAGGCTATATTACACTATAGATATACATGCAAAATCACAGCGGCTTAAAGAGGAAAAGAAAAAACAGATTGCGCCAATCACATACCTTTTCTGTTCATTATACCCTGCAATATTGTCCCATGAGATGTCACATTTCAATGGATCATTGTTTGGCTCGGAAAGTCCAAAAATTCTCACTCCCATGGCTTCTAAACTGGAAACAGTTTTGTCAATTTTCTGAGAGAAATCACTTCTTGGTCTCACTTCCAAAGTCTTCTGCTGCCCAGCTACCTCTAAAACAGATGCCAAAGCCTCAAGCTCGTCAGGAGTAAACATTCCCAACTTCGTGAACTCAATTTCCTGTACAAATTGCAGATTTCGTGATAAAAAAATCAGCCACCACAGCATATAAATTAGATTATTATGAATATGAAGAGAAGGTATCAGTAATTTGATATTATTCTTCAGAAGAAGCAAGGAGAGAAGTTACTGACTGCTTTGTTAGAACCAATTAGAGGCCGGAAGATAAGAACCGTTATATCCTCCTTGGAGGTGTTCTTTGCTTGTATGTGATTCTGGTCTTGTTCAGTTTTTGGGTAGGCAAGTGATAATTGCCATGCCACGCCACTGAAAGAGGTTGAATGTTATGATTATGGCCTCAATAGAGAATATAGCCAATTTCTGATATTGATAAAGAGGGAGGCTAAATATGAGAGCATTTCCCAAGCAGAGAAGGATAACACAAATTTTAGGAACTAATCAAATGATGTAAAGAAAAAAATCTTATTAACCTGTCCCAAGCGCGTAGCATCATATCTGCTCCAGAACCACTGTTATCAACCTTGACTCCAAGATTCGAGACAAGGTTTGCAATCAACAAGGGTATTTCACATACCGGGGGTACTTGGAATCTCACTGTAATCTGTTGAGAAGATTTTGAGTCGGTTAGGATATCTAGAACACTATCGAGATACACCTGTAGAGGTGTTGATTCTTGAAGTCAAAGTGCCAAATCATAGCATCGATAATTCAAGACAAGAGGTGTAAAATAACATATAGGTATAATATTGTGAAACACTATCCACCCTCAAAATATAGTAACAGTCTCAGTAACCTTTTGGCCCTTCACTGACACAGAAAATCGGGGATAAGAGCCGTAAGCCATTCCTTTACTCTTAATCAACTCTTCAATCCGAACCCTCACTTCTTTGGCAATTTCCTCAAGATCACTGTGGCCAGGAATTGGGGAAGACTGTGGTGGAAGGGGAGTTTTATAAGCATCCTGTGGTAACCGGAGCTACAAAAAATTAGTTCGTGTATAAATTCAACTCCAAACTGCAAAATTACTTCACAATATGAACAAGCCATAAAAAATGGCAACTGGCTGCAGAGCTCATTGAGGGTACAAAATATCAGATGAATCTTAATAACACGACAACAAACACTTTAAAATAATGAAATAATCACCTCAGCGGCACCATCAGCATAAGCCACGCCTGCAAACCCGAAACCGAAAAATCCAGCTAACATTGCTGGAATATACATGTGTGACTTCGATGATGCAAAGCCTTCTGATGCATCTGTATATCCTCGATTTTCAATAACTACAGTATACAAATCATAAAATTAGCTTGACAGTTTAGCATTGAATAAATACATTTTGATTTATAATTTTGGATCATCAAACGGAAAACTAAAATTAAAAACAGCAGCAGCAACGGAAAAAAAAAATCAAATTCACCGCTATCCGGACATAACACATTAAACTTCATATAAAATGTCAGTGCAATTTCCCATGCTCCGTTACAACTACGATCAAAATAACTTCTCGCGCCAACACTTCAAATGAAAGCATAATCGCAGGAAATGGAGCAAAATGAACTGTATCCATTTCTTAGGAAATAAGCAATTCGAACAATCACTTGGAAGAATTCAAGCCAAACGCCATAATTGAACTATAAAAATACGTGGAGGTTGCGAAGCTTACTGTTGAAGAGCGGCAATCGAAGAAAACGACGACTAGCCGGCGGCCGGAGAAGAGGAGCTGAAGAGGCTAGGGTTTTGGAGCGGAAGGCGGCGCGAAAGGTGGCAAGTGCGGAGGATAAACGCCTCGCCGTCGCCATGGCGGGTACCACTAACAAATTAAACTGTAACAGAATACGTCAATGGCACCGTCTCCGGCGGTTGTTCTTTTATTAATAATTTATTGGCGTGTTTTCTTTTATTGGTTTTCTAACATTGGCTCCGTTTGACCGCAAAAAAAATATTTGACAATCAATAACTTTGATTGCATACAATAAAGGGTGTCTTTGGGTTCTACTCCCTCCGTCCCAGTTTAAATTGCCCACTTCACATACTATTCAGTGTCCAATTTTGACCACATATTTGAATAGATATACATTACCGTCTCAAACATTACGGAGGCCCTTCCAAAAAACTTATATATATATAAGTACCACAAATTAAAGAACCATTTAGTTTAATTAAAATAATTACAAAATATTCAGAAGTTGATAAGAAAAGAGAAATAGTAAAATTAAATGATTTAATGGTAGAAATTAAAAAACTAAAAAATGGAAGTAAGTCAAATTAAAGAATAATTAACTACACTAAAAGAAGAAACAAATTAGAACTAGAATTAAGAATAGCAACTAGTAATTTAAACTCAAGCAGTTCAAATATAGAATCATCAAAAATAGGAATAAATATAACGGATGAAACTCCTACTGATATTCAATTATTTATTATCATTAATAAAGTTAATATAGAAAATTGGTATTCATTAGTCACAAAGATTTTACAATTAATATAGTAGCATTAATGGATAGTGAAAATAAATAAGAAACTACCAAATGGATTTATATGCAATAATAATTACTGTATAAAACACTCATTTTAATATTAGAAGATGTAACCTATGATGCAGCATTAGGAAATCCATTTTTACTTCAAATAACACCTTTTAAGAAAATATTAGAAGGAATTACAACAAAAATATTAGGTAAAAAATATTATTTTTATTTTTAGATCCACCCAGTCAAGTTGAATTAAATTTATTACAAAATAATTCAATATATAAAAATATATATTCAATGAAAAACAAATAAAAACATATAATAATTTTAAAAGAAGAATTAAGTTATTCAAAGATAGAAGACCAATTAAGTGATAAATTAGTTCAAGAGAAAATTTAAAAATTAGAAAAGGAATCTCAAAGTGAAGTTTGTTCAAACCATCCCAATGGTTTTTGGGAGAGAAAGAAACATATTGTAAGTTTACCATATGAAAAAGAATTTAATGAACAAAATATTCCAACTAAAGATAGGCTTATTCAAATGAACTCTGAAATGGTTGAATTATGTAAACAGGAAATTCAAAATCATTTAGACAACAAATAATTAGAAAGAGTAAATCCCTCTGGAGTTGCTCTGCATTTTATGTAAATAAACAAGCAGGAAGGGAAAGAGGTGTTCCTGTACTAGTTATAAACTATAAACCATTGAATAATAAGGTATTAGAATGGATTAGATATCTGATTCCAAATAAAAGAGATTTATTAAATAGATTATTCAGTGCTAAAGTATTTTCCAAGTTTGATTTAAAATCAAGATATTGGCAAATTCAAATAGAAGAAAATAATAAGCATAAAACAACATTTGTTTGTCCCTTTCAGACAATGTGAATGGAATGTAATGTCATTCGGATTAAAGAATGCTCCTTCAGAATTCCAGAAAATAATGAATGACACATTTAATACATATTCAACATTTATAATTGTTTATATAGATGATATATTAGTTTACTCATAATCAATAAATATACATTTAAATATACTATTAAAAATTATTAAGAAAAATGGATTAGTAATATCAAAACCCAAAATGAAATTATTCCAAACAAAAATAAGATTTTTAGGTCATAACATTCATTTAGGGAAATAACTCCTATTCAAAGAGTTATTGAATTCGCTGATAAAATTTCAGATGAAATTAATGATAAAAATAAATTACAACGATTTTTAAACTGCTTAACCTCTCGTATTGACTAGTGTTGTATTCACCTTCAGGACCACGTCCATTGCCGGGACCACTCTAATACCTAGGCTGACCAACAGTCATACTGGCTCCAGACGCCGACCAAGCGCTAGATGAATGCAAACTAATGCAGACTCTAAGTTTTACAATCCTTATTAAGTTATTGTTCCTGAAAATGATTTTTTTATTCATATTCAGATGAATTAAAAGTTTTTGGCTATGTATAAACATGGCTCTGATACCATTGTTTACTTAATTAATTGAACGATGTTGTTTTCAAATACCTTTGAGAGTTGAAAACATAAACAATGGAAAAGATATTGAAGTATTGCAAACATAAGATATTGAAGCAATAGATAATCAACTGAAATGGTACCTTTATTGAATACTGGTTAAGGCTTAGGGACATGTATGAAATTACAGATGAACTATGGGAGGTTCGATATGAATTTAGATTGGAGAGGTTATAGGGAGAGAAGGGGCAGAAATCAACGTGCTTAACAATGAATGTAAACTACCTATTTATATAATACTTCTAGTCTATTACAAATGAGACTGGATAAATTTTTGGTGTCCAGAGTGGAGTATAGGTCCCTCCACTATCTTGATTAGTCACTGATGGAGCCTGAGTGGTGTTTGGATTCCACCACTATTACTTATCGTTTTGAATGGATTCAGAGTGGAGTTTGAGTCCCTCCATTATTGATTGGTCATGGTGGAATCTGGGTGGTGTTTGGGTCCCACCACTATTGTTTGTCTCCTTGAATGAATTCAGAATGGAGTTTGGGTCCCTCCATTATTGATTGTTTTGACCCAAACTCCACTCTGAATTCATTCAAGAAGGCAATTAGAGTGTAACTTATCAGAAGTAAATAAGAAACCAAACACATTATCATATTGCTAATATTCTTTAAATCGTGAAACAACTGTTTGATCAATAATATATAAGAAATAATTCACTCTAAATGATTCTTTTGAAGTTTGTGAAACAACGATGAATGCATCAACATGACTCTCAATAAAATATTATTTTCTTATAATTTCACGTCTCTCATAAAATATGGGATCAATATCTAAATCAGTTGCAATTTTTTTAGTTGTATCCATAGCATAAGAAAAGATTATTTCTCTAAATATATCAAAATAAGAAACCAATCCCTTGATTTTTATAATAGCATCAATAACCATATCTTTTGATTGCAAATGTTTACTAACCACTTTAATCAAATACAATGTATCATACAAAATAGTTATTGACATAAGAAAGTCAAAATCACCAAACTCATTGAACTACAAAGATTTACCTTCACTTCTTATTTTAGAATATTTATCATCATCAATTAGTTGTAGTAAAGTTTCTCAAAGTTCAACAATTTTAAATCGTATAGATTTAACAATATCAACATGACTCTCCCAACGTGTGAATGATAATGATTTTAGGGTGAAACCTTTTAAATTTTCTTTCAAAATATTCCATCTTTTAGTAGAATTTTCAAAAATTGTACAGATGTGTTTATCTCAATCGGGCTGGGAAAAAAGAAGAAGAAAAGAGGTCTTCTATATTTAATATTTAATTTTAATTTATTAAGTACAACCCTATTAAAATGAATTTAAAAATTGGGTCCTCAATTGTTTGGAGGCCCTATGCGGTTGCTCACATTGCACATGCTATTAGACAACCCTGTAGATATATAAACAATAATATTATTATATATGACAATGTTGGATTCGTCGTAACAATTAGTTTCAAAATGTCAAATTTTATTTTCCGTTATTATATGTCGATAGACATATTAACGGTCAAACATATTTTTTTAATAGTGTAATAATAATTGTTGTGCATTTTAAGATGAGATGGTGAGTGTATTGCGATGGCTTTCGTGGCGCGCAAGCCTGTTGCATCAAAGGCAGAATTTCGTGGGCTTGAATATCGAGCTCTTTTTAGAGCCCATGTTGTGATTGGATTGAGGCCTTTTCCTTTATTAAGCCCGTATTGTCATCTTGGGCTTGTTTATTTAGGATGCTATATTAGAACCGAGAAGTTTGAACCTAGCAAAGTAGTAATTTGCAGCAATTTAATTTAATGCTGATAGCTTAAAATTAGATGAGAAAAAAAGGAAATAAATTGTGTAGATGAGAAAACTTTTCATTGCGTAAATATATGGTCTCAATTATGCCTATTAGCATTAGGCTAACTATAGCCTGTAAATCTAATAGCTAATCATTAACTAACTAATAGAATGTATCAGATTCAGCTTTGATAAGCTAAGCTCTTCTGCCCTCCAACTATCTTATTTTTTTAAAAAACTACCTATTAGAATCATGGGTTACTATCATAAAATCAATTGGTACTATAAAGTGGAAACTCATAATTTTATATATTGAGTTATATGATTGTCAACCACCAATGTAGGACTCCAACTCTAACACGCCCCCTCAAGTGTAGCGGCATGACATAATCGCGCAAACGTGGACAAAAAGGGGTAACAGGCCAACTTTGGGCTCTGATACCATATTAGAATCATGAGCTCCTATCATAAAACCAATTGGTACTATAAAGGGGAACTCATGATTTTATATATTGAGTTGTATGATTGTCAACCACCAATGCGAGACTCCAACTCTAACACTACCATATTAACCTTGGCTATAATAATAGGGAAAATAAATAAAGCATTATTGTTAGAATGTCAAAAATAGATTTGAATGATACAATATCATACGTGTTACAAAAGATGTACAGTATAATTTCTCATAGTAAAGAGTTGAGACACCATATTCAATCTATTTGAAGTGTGAATGATGTGAATATCTAAAACACAAGGGCTTGTCACTTCCCCGTTTTTACTTCATATTCAAATGGTTGAAATGAATGACATAAATATCTTTCACTAAAAGTTTGATGCTCTATCTCTCTTTCTCTATCTGTGACATACTCTCTCTGGTTCACTAACATTGACACACTTTGATCACCATTTTTTTTAGGTATGTTTGATCATCAATAACTTTAGTTTCATATAATAATGGTAAATAAAAATTTGGTTCACTAACATTGACACACTTTGACCACCACTTTTTTTAGGTATGTTTGACCATCAATAACTTTAGTTTAATAT
>JAULKM010000006.1:707181-731068 GCA_032355605.1 Rubia tinctorum | reverse complement strand
CATACATAATTCTACATCACCTTTTAAAAATTAATTTAAAATGTTATTTTTTAAAAAGTGAATCCCCATTTACAATGAAAACTCATCAATTAAATCCTCAATATGTTCCCTTGAAAAATGTAAAAATCAATGCAGTGTCATAATTTGGTAGAGTTATGGTTAAAAGCAAACCTGGCTTATTTTGAAAGCAGGGGGAGACCAGCTTCTGTTTTTCCCCCAAAAATAGTTTATGTTTTCAAAATAAGCTACTTTTTAGCAGTTTACCAAACACCAAAAAAATGTTTTGCTTATAAACAAAACAGCTAAAAATCCCTGTCAAACAGAGCCCTAGTTTGATCTAAATAATATGTAAGTTAGATTTACATGATGTAGTGTTTAGATTTGTGTTCATGTTTTAACCAAATTAATTATTAGATGATTAAATTTGATTAAAAACAACTTAAAGAATTTCAAAAAATATATATATACTGTTCATCACTGGCACTGTAGAAATGGCGGTTACTGTAGCACGTCGCCAGAGGCCGCCGCAGGGCAGGCGCCTCCAGAGCCACTGCTCAAGCAGTGAATGGGCTTAGGGTTCTGGAGTGCTGGACTTGGAATGTTTGGCTGGTTCCAAAAATGCCTTGGGTTGCCAAATTATTTGCCTGGGCCGAAAGCTAATCATAAAGCTCAGTTGGACTATACCTCATTCTGGTCTGGTCTGAACCGGACCGACTAGTTCGACCCTGGTCTGGACCGGGCTGGTCCGGTTCCGTCTATTTAAAAAAATTATATATTTTAAAATACACAATTGGGCTTTTTTTAAATTGGGCTGGGCTCAATATTTTAATGTATTTTAATAATTTTAATGTTGAGTGAAAGTAATTTTAATTTTTGTAATTAAAATTAAATTTGAACAATGTTTGGCAAATTCTTGGGAATGACGATATTCCATAACTTTATGGAAAGACGGGTTTTAATTATAAAAATAAAAGGTAAAAGGTTTTTGTTGCAATATTAAAATTTTATTATGGAAGTGTAGTAGTTATAAATTTTATAACCCGGTTCATACAACCCTACAATTTTATCTTAATTTCTTCAAATTTACACTTTAAACATTGATCTTTCCATGACTTATGGAAAGACTGTCTTTCAAGAGACAGACTCACAAAGTTTTAGTGATTTTAATTTTTGAAATTAAATTAAAATGTAAACAATTTTTTTATTAATTAAGGTATTTGATGTGCTTGATTATTAAATTTAATTATTTTATCAATACTATACATTAAAAGAGGTCATTTCTACCACGTGTTATTCACACAAAATTCCTCACCTTTTAAAAATTAATTGAAATTCATACATAATTCTACATCACCTTTTAAAAATTAATTTAAAATGTTATTTTTTAAAAAGTGAATCCCCATTTACAATGTAAACTCATCAATTAAATCCTCAATATGTTCCCTTGAAAAATGTAAAAATCAATGCAGTGTCATAATTATACAACATTTACATTTCCCTGCGCCTCTTGTTCTTTGTTCTTTCCCTGCGCTTCCCACCTTTCTCTCGGACGCTCCATATTCCAAAACATATGCCCAAAGCATTTTCTTTTTATAATCAATCTGCTCCTTCCCTAACCACTAGCAATTGCAGAAGCGCCGCTCTCTCTTTCATTCAAGGTATAACTCCCCTTCCTCTCTCTTACAAGTACAAGCTTCCTATTTTATTTTTTGTTTATTTCCCTGATTTCTTCGTGAACTAAAACCACAATGTTACAACTGTGGATAGTGGGAACTTTTGGGATTGGAGTAGGAGAAAAGCTCTAATAGGTTAAATGTAAGAAATTATAATAGTCTTGAGATGATTTTGTGTTAAAGTTTGGAGTTTTGGTTTTGGGTTTGTTTTTGTTGATTTTTGTTGGGTAAATCTCATACAGTTTTTACTATTCAATGACTCAATGCAATTGGTCTTTAACATCAGAAACTTACCCTTCTGATGGCAACACTTTTGTGGGGGCTGGAGGGCTGTTGTAGTTTCTCCCTGGCTTGGAAATTGATCACCCTTAGCAGGCTAATACGCAGGCTTAATACTGTGGTGTTTTGCAATTTTTTTGTTATGGCATGATGTTGTTTTCGTGTCTCAGGTTTGGCAGTTCTTCAAGGGTTTTGCGTTGCGAACTAGAATGGGCTTTCAGATGCTTGGGATGAGATACAGAGGCCTCAAGTTAATTTTGGTTGAGGAATGGGCAATGTAGCTCCCTTTAGACCACACCCGCTGCAGCGTTAAACCCGATATGAATGGTAATGATGAGTTATCCTAAGGTTGTGTTACCATTGAATTGAGAGTTCTGTTTGCTGCTTCTTTATTGTGTTGTGGGATTTTTTTGCATTCGATCGTTTGTGTAGTTTGAGAAAGTGACTGGTGAGTAGGTTATTATAGCTTTGAAACTAGATTTGAAAGGAAAACTTGTGCCTGGTCAGATTATCTTTGTACGCTTGCTTTATTTTCCACTCTGCAAGAAATTTGACTGGAAAAGGTAAGTAAAGGTTTGTTATTGCTTGGTAGGAAGAAATTGCAGTCATATCTCGAATGCCATAATAACGGTGCTTGTGAATATGGTAATAGGTAAGAATATTACCATTCCATCTGCGAGTATTCTAGAAAAAGGGAGCGTTGTGTGGGTGTTTGTGGCTGTTTACCCGGTAGGAAGTTATTTGCTAATCTCCAAGCAGGCTAAAAGTATACAATGATTATTGTATGTTGTGTACATTCATGAATTGGACTTATGTGCAAGTCTGAAAGAGGATTGTGTGGAAGTGAATTAACAAAGTTAGTGTGCGTGTTATGGTTATTGAAACATAAAACAGACCCGGTATACATGTTTCCTGCTTTTGACTTTTGCTGTAAGCTTCATCTGCCATTCTTATTATAGTATGATTAGTTTCATATTATATTGGTTGCACTGCCTTTCTTGACATTTTTTTAATCAAAGAAATGCTCAAAGTCAAGTTTGAGGAACACATTAACCACATCGAAACTGAAGGGACTGCATACATATGTGCTTTTCCGTGAGCTAGCCCCTTTTCTTCTCTTGAATGTAAATTGACGTTCCTCATTTTAAATGAACATTACGGTTTTTTGCGTAGAGACTTGCTAAGTGTCATTGGCTCTGTGATAGGTTTCTGCCTATATGTAATGCAGTGGTGTTGATGTAGACACGGCGCTTGCTGAAGCTGTTGGAGCACTTTATGTACCACTCTATGGTGGAGCTAATGACGTATGCTGGTCATTTGGTTATTAGAAGATGAAATTATCAGTTGATCTAGGAAACAGCAAGACTTCATAGATGCTGAATGGATGCTTTTGACCATATAACCCTTGATATATAAGTTAATGATATTTTACTACCTCTAAGTTAATGAGCTCACTAGCGGCTCTCTGGTTGCTGTTATATCATGTGCAGTGGTGGTTTCTTAATTTTAAAAGGCCGCTTTAGAAATCAAAAACACTCACAGTTCCTGTGCAGTGGTAGTTGCTGTTATAACATGTGCAGTGGAGATTTCCACACAAGGAACCGGTGCATTAATGAGGCCCATGTGCGCGTGGGCCCCATGGCCGCGACTGTCTTGTTTTGGCTAGCATGGGACCCGTGTTGCCCATGCAGCAGCCCACGTGTCCCAAATAACATGCAGCCGATTTTTTTTGTCCAACAAAAGGACATGTGACACCCTCTGATGGGGCCACGTGTCCCAAACTTTTTTAATTTTATTTTTTTTGGAAAATATGTTTTTTTAAATCTGTAAAATTTATTTTTAAACAAGAAAAATACTTTTAAAATCCGTAATTTTTCAAAAAAAATATTGGAAAAAATATTTATTCACAAAATATTAAATAATTAATAAAAATTGAAATTCAATTTTAAAAATTAAAATGTATTATTAAATTTCACATTCAATTTATTTTGAGTAGACATATCTAATTAAAATAAATGTTAATGGTAAAATTAATGAGTATGATAGAGAAAATTGAACGAGGTCCATGAATAGTATAAAGTGGTTTCTTACCACTGCGGAGAAGAAAAAGAGTGGTTTCTTGAGTGGTTTATTAAAGTTAGGTGGAAGAGAGAGAATGGAAAAAATATATATTTAATTGGTAAGAACCCGGTAGCGGTTTCTACCATTAAACATGTTATTATGAATGGATATGTTGATCATGAAAACAAAGGGACCTGCAGCACTAATTATGAGGCTCACTTGGACCTGTTGCTAACCTGCAGTAGGATGGAGTCAAGATGAATGAACTCACATGCTGCTCTATTGTTACACTCATCCGCATCGGGGCACTCTCACTGAAAAGCTCAATAGCTTCATACAAAATGAGAGATGCTCGGCCAAAGATCTCTTTTGTGTATATTCATTGCTTCAGTAGAAATAGGTCACTGTCATAGATTTTGGTGGTAATTCTGTTGCCGGAATCAGTTTGCGGCTACTAAACAAATTCTACATGTATTTATTTCTCTTTCTAAGGTTTGGGATCTAATAAACTCCCCCACCAATAGGTGGTTTTAACTAAGAATACTTTTACTACTTCCTTACAATAGATACATAATTTCATAATTTTAATTAAAATTATTGATTCATTATTAACAGATATTTCATAGAGTCCGTCTCTTGAAAGACGGTCTTTCCATAAGTTATGGAAATACCAAGGTTTAAATTGTAAATTTGAAGAAATTAAAATAAAATTTTTGGGTTGTATTAATCGGGTCATAAACCTATCACTCCTAAATGTTGCATAATAAAATTTTAATATTGCTACTAAAACCTTTTACCTTTCTATAATTTCAATTCAACCCCGTCTTTTCATATGCATATGGAAAAACGGTCTTTCCCAAGACTTTGCCTTTATTTAAATATGCAATCAAACTTTGATGGAGATTAGTGTTAAAAAAATTAAAGTGCAAAAATAGTTAGGACGGAGGAAGCAGTTGCAAAGGTACTCTTCTGCACTCTGTGTCCACCTGAATTATACACTCCATAATACAAAATCATAATACAATAAAGAATAAGTATATTTTTGCACGATTGTTATGAACCATTTAAATGCCGCACAAAATTACCTCTCTCAGTCTCAGTGTCACTGTCGCAATAACTTCACGAACGAAAGCCAATTCACTCCCGTGATTTTAACTATTGAATGAATGCAAAATTCTTGTTTTTTTTTCTTCTAATAAGAAAAATCGAAGAAAACGACGATTTTGATGGAACGATATTAGGATAAAATCAAATGTATCAAAGAAACTGAGACGAAAGCATACAAGAAGATAAATGTTAAAGTCCAAACTCTAAAAAATGGAGGGGGTCCTTTAGAGGATGATGATGATGGTTCGTGAATTGAAGGATGTGATTTTAAGGGTGGGGGCTGTGGTGGAAAATGAGAGTTTGTTTTTTTCTCTTCAGCTGGTAAACACACAAATCATACGTATTATCTTTATTTCGATGGATTTGACTCCATATGTTTTGACCTTTAAATTTAGCTTAATAAAATTATTAGAAGGAAAAAAAATATAGAATGAGTGAATAATTAACTCACAAACACCAGCAGTCAAGAGCTACTTCACATTGGAGTGTGAGAAAATAACAGTTTTGGTGCCCACTTTTAGGCGAAATTACAAGTTTTGTTCCTAATTTTGTACCATGTTCATATAAGGTTCCTAGATTATTACGAAATGTTCTCAATTGGTTCTTTTATCGGACATAACAAATTTTAATTAAGTTAGCGGATCTGTCACAGTGAGATTTCAAAAATTATAGTTTAACAACCTTGAAGTTAAATTATTATTTTTTATCAATTTTATCTTTTCCTACTTTTTTTCTCCACTGCCTCCTCCACCATATGTCGAACACCACCAATCCAATTATACTGATTGTCTCTTCCGTCGTCCTTACTTTTCATGTTCATTGCTTCCCAATAGCGACACTATCATCATTAGAAAGGTTGGCTCGATATTGACTCGATTAAACTGGCTAATAATATGTGGGAATAACTTGAGAATATTTTGTAATTACGAGGGAACGTTTTGGGAACAATTTGCAAAAAGAGAAATGAAATCTATAATTTCACCAAAAAGTGGATATCAAAGATGTCATTTTCTCTTGGAGTAGGAATGAACAATTTGGTTGTAATGTGAGACTGTGTTTATAACAAAATTAGTTTATTTTAAAAATAGAAGAATATCAACTTTCATTTTTTTACTAATATTTATACTCGTTGTCTAATATTTACTCCTAACAAAATTAAACATTTTGTATAAAAAGTAAAACGAGTGGTGGAAATTGTATTGGAAAAGAAATAAATAAATTGAGTAGATGAAAGTAACCTAAAATTTTCCAAAATGGGAAGATACATTGTTAAAAACCCAAATAAAAAAGGAAATAAGTCAATGTTAATAGGGAGTATTAATTTTAAAATAAACTAGCACAGTATTATTGTGCGTTGCGCGATATTATTAATTGAAATATTAGGATGTATATTTTGTGTCTTACGTTTAAATTGCAAACAAAGTTTATTTTAAATTTTAAAGTTTAGTCATCTAAGGAAAACTATATGGGTTATAAAGTGAAATAATTAATTTAGTTAGAAATCGTGAAGTACTAAAAACAATAAAAAAACTAATTGAAATACAATATTAGATCTAACATAAAACTTTTTAAAATTTAGGTAAACTTTTCAATGTTTATGTAACACTTTTCAAAATTTTAAATAACACTTTATAAGCTATTGCAACATTTTTAATAAGTGTTGCAATAAAAGTGTTACGTTAGCCTTAATTTGTAGTAGTGTTAAATAATATGTATACATATTTCTATCAAAAGTACCCTGTCGTTTTATAAAAACATCTGAATATTTTGTTATTTCATATTATGTTTTTAATTGGGTTTTCCTCTGTAATATATATACATATATATAATGAGATATATATGGTTTTAAATGTATCTTTAGAAGTTATATATTTTAACAAGTTATGATTGATTATATATATTAAATAATTAAAACCAGTAACATATTATAATATTAGTATATTATTTTTGGACAAATTTGGTTTAGGTTAGTCAAAATGACTTCAATATCCCCGGTTGACAGAACCAAGCAAACAATTTCTATTATATGTGCTTGGGAATAATATTTCATTTAATTTTTTAAAAATTATTTATTTATATGTTGAGATTTATTTTAAAATCTTATCATAATTATGTGTATCTCATTGCAATAAATAAAAATAAAATAACCTAATTAGTCCCACTAATTATAAAATGTCCTCATTTAACAGTTAGTCGGTCTAAAGTAAGACTTTGTCATATATAATAAATAAATAATATGTATACATAATTCTATTAAAAGTATCTTATCATTTTATAAAAATATCCGAGTATTTTGTTATTTTAAATCATGTGTTTAATTGGATTTTCTTTAGTAATATATATAATAAGATATTTATTGATTTAAATATATCGTTAGAAGTTATATATTTTAACAAGTCATGATTAATATATATAGTAAATAAATAAAATTAGTTACATATTATATTAGTACGTTATTTTTGGACAAATTTCACTACTACAAATTAGAGCTATCGTATCACTTTCTTTGCAATACTTATTTAAAATGTTACAATAGTTTATAAAGTGTTACTTAAACATTTGAACAGTGTTACATAAATAATGAAAAATGTTACCTTAATTTTCAAAAGTGTTACATTAGATCTAATGTAACATCGCCTAAGGTAATACTTGTAAAAGTGTTACAATAGGTTCAAATTGTTATAATAGCACCTAAAGTAACACTTTTACAAGTATTACCTTAGGCGATGTTACATTAGACCTAGCGTAACAAATTGAGGTGGTGTTTTTCAATATTTATGTAACACTTTTTAAAAGTTTAGGTAACACTTTATAAGCTATTGTAACATTTTGAATAAGTGTTGCGAGAAAAGTGTTACAATAGCCTCAGTTTGTAGTAGTGTATTTGGTTTAGATTAGTCAAAATGACTTCAATATCCCCAATTGACAGCACCAAGCAAACAATTTCTATTTTGAGTAATGATATTCTCAGTGAAACATCAAAGTGAATGATGTGACATTAAAAAATGACTAATATACCCATTGTTAGTTACACTTTGTAATGGAAGATGATTAGTGATTTGGTTTTTTCATTAATACCACATCAGATGTTTCACTAATCACTATGAATTTTAACTGAAAGTATCATTACTCTTCTATTATATGGTGCGACAAATTTTTTTACAGTTCATTAAACCACAAGAATTATTTGATCTCTATGAAAAACTCTTACAAATCCTCTGAAACTGACTCTTTAATCAATCATTTTAATTCTCCCTTTATTTCACTATGTTTAACACTATAATGGTAGGTGTTATTTTTTACTTGAAATATGTGAAGATAATTAACTGCATGAAGATAGTAGGAGTTTAATAAGTGGTTGAAATTGGTTCACTTTTTATCATATAAAGAAAAGTTGACAATATTAAAAAAACACACTGCACAAAAATAATTAGTGTGCCAAAATAAAAAAATAAAAAATGGAGGGAGGGGAGTACCTCTCTTGTTACCATCATACCATGTATAATACCAGGGGTGTTTAAATTGCCCGACCTGACTCATTTTGACCCGGCCCATATGGGTTGGGTCGGGTCAAAATGAGTCGGGTTGAATTTTGACCCAAATCGACCAATTTTGACTCATTTGCAATTTTACCTCATTTTCTTGATTTTTTAAAAAGAATTAGTTTAATACAACATACCCACAATTAATTTAATTCATAAATAAGTTTAACATTCTTAATTTTTTATAAAACTAAAAATAATTTTACAAAACTACTATTATTTATAAATAATATATTTATTAATATATGAAATATATATTCATAATTTTATAAATAAATTTTAGTAAAATTATATATTTTAAATAATTTATTGAAAGTATCCTAACTAAGTAAAATGAAAATAATTGTATTTTTTGTCATTTAGTGAATAATATATAATTAAATATAATATAATATTCTTATTTTAAATTATATATAAATAAATCATAATTTATTTATTATTTAAAAATTATTACATTTAAAAATAATATATTTTATTTAAATAAATTATAATTTTTATATGATTTTGGTCGATTTGGATTAATTTAGGTCGACTCATAACCCAATCCAACCCGATCCGACCATCCAAAAATTCCGGGTCAATTTAATCCAAGACAGCTGACCCGCCCCGCACATGAACTCCTTATTAATACCAATGAAAATGTTTTAGTATCACAATTAGAACAAGTAAATAAATAAATACATGGAGAAAATGATAACAGGCCAATACAGCCTGTCTAACTAGAAATACATGCACGGCTGTTTTTGTCTCCATCATTCTCAAAATAAATCATTTACACAAATAACAAAATATTACGAGCAAATTATTAACTACTGCTCTCCCCGTTTATCTATTATTAGCACACTTGCATTATTGAAATTTTTATAAAATGATACACTTTTCATTATTGAGATGTTTTTTTTAAATGACACGCTTTCCATTATTGAGATGTTTTTTTATTGGAATTTGAGGAGATACCAATAAGTAAAATGGATGGAGCAGGTTTAATGAGAAAATTGAGCAATGCAAGTACTGCAATATTTTTAAAATAGAGCCAAAAATTGCAATTTGTGTGGCTGTCTGGCAATCAGGAAATCCAGATGCAACGTCCAAACTCCACCCATTAGATCCAATTAATCTACTCCTTCCATCCAACTTTAAAGTTTTAAATTAATTTTTTGTACAAAATTTAAAACAAATCTACGTGAAATTATGTTAATGAGCGATGACAGTAAACTCACATAAATCAAATGAAAAGAATAGTTATGACTTCATATTTATGACTAAATGTAAAAAAAAAATTAAAAATAGGAAATTATTAGTGTGACAGATTGAAAATAAAAGTAGAAAATTATTAGTGGGACGGAGATAATATTATTTAAGTATATACGGTAGGTTGAGGAGTATAGAAACTAAAAATCATTCAAAAAGTGACATGCCGCACGAGAGCTTGTAGGTAGCATGGGTTTGGGTTAAGGGGGGCAAATTCTGGTTAGCCTCACGTTTCGGCACGCACGCACGCACGTTTGTATTTGTACGTATTTGGCAAGATAAAGTAAAGTAGAAAGTTTTGAGAAATAGGGTTTTTAGTTCAAGGTGGTTTTTATCTTGTAATTTTTTAAATAAAATTTATATATTATATTTTAAAAATGAAAATAAATAATAATATGTATTTGAATGTGAAAGTATAAAAATATATAATAGATAAAAATATTTTTAAAATTTTAAATTTAGTATGTAATTTAACAAATGCAGTGTATAAGATAAACAATAAGTGACATGTCCATAAACTATGGACATACTGCCAGTCAGGAGACCCACTCAAAGTAAAGTATTAACACAAAATATTATTTTATACCGACTAACCATTAGATTGGATCATTTTTATGATAAGTGCCAGTATGACTAATGAGATGATTTGTTTTTTATTCATTAAAATGGAATTCATGTAACTTGATTTTTTTTATTATAAAGTATCATGATGTATAAATAATTATAATTCGATCCAAAGAATTAATAAAATGAGATTTTTATGAAACCAACATCCATAATACAGTGGATCGAAAGGAGCTAAATACTATGCTTTCAACATGCTTCCAAAACAAGGTCGCTTCTTTCTTTTGTTTTCCTCCCTTTTGGTATGATGCCATAGGACGAGATTATGTTAGCTGGACATCTATGAAATGACAAATTGGATTATGGATAAGTCGCATCAGTTTTGATAAATGGGCCATTGTTTAAGAGATTGATTAGTGAAGGTTTTATATACTCCTACCTACCGGTGATTATTTCGAAAGCAATCACTCAAATTCATCTTCAGATAAACACGTCGCAATTCATTAGCTTTGTCAAAAGTATCAGTTCAGTTCATGATCAATGTTAAAAAGTTTGACTGAACTTTAATATTTGAATTTTCACTTGAAATACTATAGGCAAAGTATTGGGAAAGACGAAATTTAATTATAATAATAAAAGGTAAAAGGTCCAGCTGTAATATTAAAGTTTTATTATGCAACGTGTACTAGTTATAAATTATATAACCCGGTTCATACAACCCAAATTTTTTATCTTCATGTATTCTAATTTACACTTTGAACCTTGGTCTTTCCATAACTTATGAAAATACCGTCTTTCATGAGACAGACTCAATACTATATTAGATTTAAACAAAATTGAACCGACAAAATATCTATAGTCTTAATTCGACTAAAACTAAACCGATTCATCATCAATAACAAATTAATAAATTGTAATTAATAAAAATAATACATTAGCTATATAATACATCAATGATATTAATTATTCCCTCCCCCAGTCCCTCTCTAATCTTCAATTCAACTATTCACTTAGTCAAAATAGTTTAACTTAAACTTTAAAACTGAATCGATAAATAAGTTAGAACATCATATGTAATCGTGTTAGATTCGTAATAGTATGTATAATTGAAATATTAACTTTTTCATAAATTGTATTTACGCACAATTATATATATCGATGATCAAACTTCTTTTGAATCAACTGACGAAAGTTAAAGTGTACATAAGTAGTTGGGATGGAGAGAGTATTATTTTTTATAAACTCAAAAAATAATTGACACTCTTAGAAAGTAATGCAACTGAATACATGCAAACGAGCGACTCTGCGCATGGATTGGGATGGATGGGTCAAATTTGGGTCGGACAATATGAATAATTTAAAAATATGACTGCGATTCATTTTGATCATCTTATAAAGGATTAAAATGAGTTCAGTAAAAATGGAATGAGTTGAACCTGCGTAAACTGAGGGTAAAAAATCACCCAGCCCACAGGATTAAAATGGTGATCCCGTGAATTTCAACTCATACATCGATCCACATGGATTCATATATCAATTCATATGAGTAAACCTGCAAATTTCAACCCACATATTGACGCATACGGGTTTATACACTAATCCATATGGGTAAATCCACGGGTTTTAACCCATTTATTGACCCAAGTGTGTTTATATAACAAACTCATATGGGTAAATCCATGGATTTTCAACCCATTTGTTGACCCAAATCTTTGAGTTTCAACCCATATATTGACCTATAAGGGTAAACTTACTACCCACCCGCATACCCAACCCATCAAATCCATATTTTTTCAATTACTCATTTGACCCGTTACCTATTTTACTGATTACCCATTTTACCCAAACCTGTACGGGTTTGAAAAATAGATAACTCGCTTGACCGCATTGACTTTTTGTTCAAGCATTTTATTGTCTGATTTTGTTGAAAATACAAATTTACCCTCATTCCAAAAAATACAAAAACATTAAAAGACCATAGTGCCCTCCTATTATATCTTCTACTTTATCCTATTTTCTTCCATTTTCTTCTTTCCTCACCTTCTTCCAAGCCGAGATTTATTGAAAGCACACAAACTCAGGTCTCTCACCTTTTTCCATTGTCACCTTCTTTCTTCCTTTTAGTCACTTCTCCCCACCACTGAAAGCACAAAAACCGAGGTGGAGCGGCCCCGAATTTGTCGTCGCTAAAGCCCTCTGACTTGGGCCACACCTCGGTGTCGATGTTGGCCATGATGATGTCATTTCCGACGCTAGCACCGCCATGATTTGTTGGAAGTTTCAAAATGGAGATGGATAGTGTTCATTGGGGGGTGTTTAGTCTGCGTCGCAGATCCAGCCACTTCGACATCACTGCTGATACAGTAATAAAATGAATTGATTTGATGATTATATGATTAATTCAGGTCCGATAAATAGCTTATAGATTGTTGCAAATGGAAAAGGTTATGCTTAGAGTTAGATCTTGATCAGCTCAGTTGTTATTGGTAACAAGTTATGTTGATTCCTAAAAAGATAAGTCATCCCCTGTTGTATGGATTTAGTTTTTAGGGGTTTTCATGAGTTTTTTTCTTTTCAAATTTTTAGGCATTGATGTCTTTTTTGTGTGATGTTTTGATGGTGATTAGGTGTTTGTAAAGCAATTGGAACTTTTTCCATTCGATTCAGGTCCCCGTGTTCACCATCCCTAACGCATCGGCCTCGGTTCTCAACTTGAATGAGAGGATGATGATGGCGGCGAAGAGGTGAATCCCTTAGCGGCAGAGAGATGGAATGGGGAGGTAGCAAGTGGTGCGATGGCCGGGAGGTGGTGGTTGTGAGATGGCGGCGGAGCACGGCAGTAGCGATGGCTGAAGAAGAAAGATATATGTTGAGGGGGTGGGGGTATTTTTGGTATAAAATTTTCAGCTTTTAAGTTAAAATTTTCATCTTTTAAGTCAAGGCTATTTTAGTCATTTCACTTTCTTTTCTTTGTCGAAATTAAGAGGGTAAACGCCGGAAATAGTGATTTAGGGTATATCGGCACAAATGTTCTAAAAGTTAGGGTTAGATTGACACATACAACAGTTAATTAGGGTCAAATTAGCACTTTTTGAGATTGTAGGATTATATTGACACTTTCAACATGAAGTCAGAGTTATAAATGTAAATAACCCTTGTATTGATCGTAGAATGCACCCTTTTCAAGAAAAAAAAGACAACATGAAATGCACATATGATTGCAATAGGGGAACATATTACCTGGGATAGAAACCATATTTATATCAGAAACTGCAAAGATCCAAAGATTGGTGCAAGGGATAAAATCCTTTTTCTTTGTTATTTTGTCTTAACCATTGTCTTTGTTCTTCATTTCTGGGGATGAAAACAATATTACACCATTCATTGACATTGTACATCTCACCTGCAGCTGTAGCATGCAGGGCGCCAGTGTCATGCGTTAGGAAAGCTTTGAAAACTGGAAAGTTTGTGCCAGCGGAGAGGAAAGACTCAAATATTGTCAAAAACCACAGGCTTGTTTTTTTTTTTGGCCTTTTCACATCAAAAGTCAAAAGCAATTCTTTTGGAGTTTTCACTCCTCCCCTCTAATATTGACGCATTATTAATTTATATGCTCCATCCGTCCTGGAATAATTTAAGGATGTCATTATTTTGGCTCGATATTTTATGTAAACTGATGTGAAGGTAAATAATTGAAAAATAGGGATATTTTTAGAAAATGGTGGACCCGGTCAATCATATATCATAACGGATATCGTGTGAATATTTTAAAAATTCGCCGTAACATGTAGTTTCTATAAAATTAAATATTATAGTCCATGAAATTTGGGTTAATCTAGTACTACATTTGTTTCATTGGATGTGACACACTTTCCATTTTGATTTTTTTGTGTGGATTTGACACACTTTTCTTTTATGACAAGATTCATTCAATTTCATCGGCACATTTTGCTTTTCATTTTCAAAATTCAATTTCATTCATTCATTTCATTCATTCATTTCATTCGTCTAAATCCAATTATTTAAGGCTATGGTGTCACGTCCAGTAAAACGGGATCGCATTGAGAATAATTATCATGAATTTAGCCTGAATTTATCCTTCAATGCAGTGGTGGTCTTAACTCGGGAGGTTGGGAATTGGAGCTGAAAAGTAGAGAAATGTGGTGGAGCTCGGAGCACAAGGTGCCCTAAATTTCTGGTTAAAGCTAATGGTCTCAGTTGTATTAGGCATCTCGATCCTCACAAGCTATAACTTGATCCCACCTTTTTCTTTCCCTGTGGAGTTCAGGATCACAGCATTAAAGCATCGCAAACCCTGAAATAACGAATATGCCCTTGGTTCCCGATCGAAGGTAAAGAATCCTTATTGTATTGTAATTTGCGCATGTGAGATATGAAACAAGTTAGAAAAAGGGTCTAACGCACGTTATTTACGGTGTGTAAAATTTGCAAAATTACATCTCACGTGACTGGAAAAGAAAACTACCGTAGCAGTTAACTGGATCATGTAATGTTCATTTTTTTTTGTACATATATAATAAAAGAGAATTAAGAAGAAGCCCCTAATATAACATATAAATTGGGAGATATTTCATTTGCCTTATTTATAGTGCCGAGCAGGTAGATAATTATTAATTAATATATAAGAATCAGGTCTTAAAAGGTTGTTACTCTCTCTTTTTTCTCTCTTCCTGTAGTAGTATTATGCATCACTACTCTTTCAATAAAAAAATTAGGTAATTAGTTTAGATGGTAAATATATATACATATACATATACACACATAATACACACACACACACACACACATATATATATATATATATATATATATCTCATGTGTGTATAGTGGCAGAACTAAATCAATATACTAGGGGTTGAGTTACTGCATCTTTCCCATTCCAAGTAAATAGAGATGAAAAGTTCTATGTCGGGCCACTGGCTCATATGCCATGTCAAGGCGTTATTTTCTCAAAATTTAAAGCCATTAGCCTATGGCCATGTTGTGCTAGATGGTGATGGTCTTCAACAGTTCGATGATGGACATATGAGTACTCGACGAAATTGTTTACCCTGTCCCATTTGTAACTACTTAATTTTGGTCAACCATTTTCATGATATATTTGACCATACAACTAAATTAATGTGTAAATATGTATGCACTAAACCCTAAACCCTAAAATCTGATACCCTGTCCCATTTAATATGATCATGTTAGATCACTCGTAAAGTGTATTTACATAATATCATTACACCATTATTATGCGTAACTAAAATTATTGGTAGAAAAATATTGTTATCGTAACTTATATTTGCTATCATATTTTTGTAAGATATTATTATGCGTAATTAAAAAAGTTGGTGAAAAAATATGTTCTGAAAATTATTTTTAAAAAATATCAGTTACAGGTGGGATAGAGAGACTATGAGTGAATGACTTGCTGCTTGGAAGTTGAAATAAAAAACAATACCCCCATCAAGGCCCAACATATTTTTTAGATTGGTTTGGTTTTGAGAAGTTGGGTCTATACATTAGTTAAGGCCCAAACTTTCCTTCTTTTAAAGTTGAATTAACCCAACTCTGTGTTGTAACCTCGGGGACCAATAACAAAATTAAAATAAATTGAAGTCTCAATTCGTAACGAATTCCAAGAGTTTGGCACTACAGTAATCTCGAAAAGGAAAATGAACCAGGAAGAAGAAGAACAGCTTCCCCCACCACCTTCCTCCGGCAATGAATACAGCAGGAATTCCTGACTCAACTGAACCGATGATTGAGAAGGATGGAGCCTCCGGTGAGATCGTCCCCGGCTCCGCCGTTACTGGTCGTTTCATTTTACAAATTTGCTGATCTATTGGAAGCCATTGAAGGAAAATTAGTTCAGTTTCCACACACAAATTGTGAAATGTAGATGAACGAAATATTAGTGGAATCAGCTCGATGATTAAGATTGAGTGAAGAAACAGTTGGCTTACAGCTTCAATATCAATTTTGTAAGCTTCCTCCGCTCCCGGCAACTGGTTCGGTACGCCACCACTGTGTGGCCGACGGCGAGCACCCAAGTAGCGCCACCGTCGCCGCCGCGGACGCAAACAACGCCTGCAAAGAAACGATAAGCAAAGAGAATGACGGATATTCCGGCAGCGACGCCGATAGTATGGCCGACGGGAGGATCGCGTCGGCAACGGCGACGAGGAGCAGCGCGGAGGAGCCTGCTTGCTGACATTTGTTGATCATCAACAATCAGGTTAGTCCCCTTCGTATTGATCATTAATAGTTAGGCATATCGCAGTTGGATTTTGTATATTTTTAATAATTCGTATTACTGTATCCCTAAGATAGGATGAGTAGATACGAATCAAACGACGATAATGTTATAACCAGTAATATTCTCGTGTGATTCATGTATCTCTTGTAAGCAAAAATGGGAGATAAGATCCATATAGTCAATCACGGTGGGATGAAGGCTTGCATGTTGAGCTAGAATGTATTATTCATGAAAATCTGATGTTCAGTAGAGTGCCTGAGTGTCTGTCGAATTAAATCTCATTGACGGTGTAATAGTTATTGATCAGTGGTAGGAATAGGCATGTTTTTGTACTGCTAGGTCCTTGGCCAATCTCAAGTATGTGATAAGAGTTTCATATCCTGTTTCGTTATTAGTGATTAGGAAGTCAAAATGCAGGGCATTGGGAAAGTCTTGACCATCTAGGCTAGTCAAGAAGGCTCCTGCTCCACTTCCTCCGATACTTGGTCAATGCAAGGGCAGGTGATGCACCGACTCGCATAAAAAGGCCACACATGGACCAAGAGGGTGAACTGGTTTTGGATGTTGTTCTTGAGGAGCATTCAATGAAGTGATTTTCTTTGGAGGGTTGTCGTGGATTCCTGCCTTCCCGTCTTGCAATTGATATGCAAGCAACATTGTCCGGGACAACATTTTCTTCAGAGGATCATACTTTTGTATCTTTGGCAACATGTTTTTTGCTCCAACTTACCTGGCTCCAACTGTTGAAAGAGCCACTCAAAAGGGGCAGGAGGACCAACTATTTCATCAGCTGCAACTCGTAACGGTACGGAATTTTTCATACTGAAGGAATTGGGTAATCTGGAAGTAGACATTGTTATGTTGTTTTCTTGGATTGCCTTAATTTGTCAAATAAAAACTGATTATTGGGGGGATTGATCCCTTCAACACGTACAGAGAGATAAAATGAATACAGTCAAGAAGTTATTAATGCCATAGAATCTTACATTTAAGGAATGAAATCAGTCTGAATAAGGTAAATTATTTTGAACCTGAAGTACGGAAGTATTGGTGCTAGTTGAATAAGAATCAAGATATTTATTTACAAATTTCATCAACCTTACTCATTTAAGGTAATTAAGAAAAATCATACTAGTATTTATGGCATTCACCGAACCTAATTTACTGATTTACAAAACTGTTTGGCTAATTCTTCGTAACCTTCTGCCATTGTCAGCAGGACACATTTTCCTCCTCTCTGCGGAATTTTGGACTCCAAAAGGTACGTACCAGGCGTGGTTGGCATTTGAAAGAATAGTTTTTCAGTTTTAATGTTGCAGCTTAATTTGTGCCTGCACATATAACTCAATTGATCAAACCTCAATGCATTGGATGTAAATTAAACGTACAGGGTTCATAGGAATGCGATCCATCTTTTCTCAAATTGATATAGGACATCTGATAATAGCTTGTTAGAGGTAGTTGTATGATTTAGTCTTCCTTTTGATTGTTTTGTTTCTTTTTGCTCCTACATCTTCAAAAATTATTGAGGTGGCAACACACTTGTATGATTTAAGCTGATTTCAAATTGAAATATTATGAGTCCTCGTTAGATTTCTTCTAGTATGCAGATTGTTTTGGCATGTTTGGAATTAATCAAAAACTACACAAATTCATATAGATTATATTATAAATATTGATAAAACAATGTTCGAAAGCAGTTAAAATTTATTGTGCATATAATGTGTCTAGAGACTAAGTTAGTTCTTAGTAAATATAATAAATTAGTTCAGTTTTAGTTTGGTTATTTTGATCTCCTCAGTAGATGCTAGAGAGTTAATTTGATCAGATCAGTCTAAATAGAGTTAATTTTAATGTATATTAAGTTATTGAGCAGCTTGTTGCATTTTTATTTTTTAGTGTGATGTTATACTTGAACAATTTCTTACTCGATCTTTTCAAAAACAGAAAATCGTATACAAGTGAGTTAATTTGATCAGATCAGTCCAAATAGAGTTAATTTTAGTGTATATAAAGTTATTGAGCAGCTCGTTGCATTTTTATTTTTTAGTGTGACGTAACACTTAAACAAGTTCTTACTTGATCTTAATAAGTAGTAAATTAATTCAGTTTTAGTTTGGTTATTTTGATCTCCTCAGTAGATGTTACAGAGTGAATTTGATAAGATCAGTTTAAATAGAGATCATTTTAAGGTATATTAAATTATTGAGCAGCTCGTTGTATTTTTATTTTTTAGTGTGTAAACAAGTTCTTACTTGATCTTTTCAAAAACAGAAAATCGTATATAAGTGAACTGAAACTATCTTTGTTCCGCTTTTCATTTTTAACTTGTAGCTCATTATACATAGGGGGCGTATTTCAGACTTCCATTTCTATTGCTGTTTTCTTTTTCCGTAATTTTTTTTTATTAGCACTTAATTTCATATGAGTGTTTTATAGAGTTTTTTCCCTCTTTTAGGGACTCATATGTTGGTCTATGTTTTAATTTTTCTAATCATATTTTATTCAAGCAAATATAGATCTTTTCAATTAATGTCTTAATACTTGGATTTTTCATGTGTTTTTTCCCTTTATTCTTACTCAGCTTAACTGGGTGAGTTTCAAACACGTGTCTAACGTGTGTGTTTCTTCATTTAATAACACGTTACTTAATCAGAGCAAGTATTTGAACTCATACCTATATAATGATATTATCAGTTCTTAATCATTTTTGTAAACAGAATGAGTTTCGAACTTGCGACCTTTACGATAGTATCACTGGCTCTTAACAGTTGAACTAGGGCCTATATTTGTTTCAAATTGAAAATAAACCAAGTTTAACATAACTTATTAATCTGTTTTTTAGCCACTCGTTAGGGAAAACTCTAAGTTAGTCACTCAATTTGCTGTCCTTTTGATACAAATTATTCTTGTTTCTTATGAAATCTTTTACTCAATTGTTATAGATGGCATTGTTACTCTGTCTGACATTATGTGAAAGATATGGCATTTCATCCCTTATCATCATACAAATTAATGTGTGTATCCCTGTGATGCAGAGGTGATATTTGCCTCCAAAACCAAGTGTTGTCAATGGAGATGCGCTCATCTGCATTGCGGCCACTATGTCTCTTCTCATTTATTATTGCAGTGAGTTGCTTGATCTTATTTTACATTCGCGAAAGATGGTCTTACATCACTAGAATATTAATGCTAAGTTGCTTTGATTATTTTAAAATTTAAATGGTTTCTTTTCTGCGCTGTAAGAATCAGATAGTACATCTTATCGGTGTCTATTTGCTTTGTTTCAAATGTAGTGAACTAACAGAAAGTATTATATCAATGTGCAGTCATTCATAGTGCTGCTTCTGGTTGCTGCTTTTATGGTTTCCTTAGGGGTCCATAGGATGCACAACATATCAAATGAAGCCGATTTGATAACCTACAATAGCCATCAGGAGCTAATGTTAAGAATGGAAGATATAGCAAAGATGTTGCCGACTAAACGGGAAATCGCAAACCTGCAAAGATATTTGAGTTCATCCTTGAATACAACTGATCTTCCATTTTCAGATATTGAAACCAAGGTTGGTATAATCTTCCTGTCCTTTTTACCATAATAAATAATGTATGTGTGAAGTTAGCGAGTCAATTGTACGACAATTCTGGTTTGTTTCAATGTCTAGGTGGCTCCCAAACTGTTTTTTGCCATTTTCAACCATTCAGCACCTGGTACAGATTTCATATATTGCATCAAATTAAAAAAAGGAAAAGGACGTAATGCGTCACTTGAAATCGTTGGAGTGCAATCAGTAAGTTTTCCCCCATTCCTTTATGTCAGAAAGTCCTATGTTAAAACATCCTTGTTTCTACATCATATTTCCCGTGCTTGAAAACTAACATGCACGTGTATTGAAAAGTTTATTAAAGAATTGAAATATTATTTAAATTTGATAATTAAATATTCATTTTATTTTTGTTTTTTACTATGCAATAATAGAATTTGGACGTTAACGTTATCGAGTGTCTAAAATGAAATGAAATACATTTTAAATATATTTTTTAATATAATTTCAACACTTCATAAATACAGTAAGTACAAGTAGTAATAATAGGTGTTTAGGTAAAATATCAAAATTATTGATTAAATGTTTGGTGAAAGTAAGAAATTGTCAGCGTTGGAGAAGGATGTTTCTAAAACCAAACATCTCTGAATACATCATACCGTAACCCTATTATAATTTGACATGTGACTTCGATATTCCAGGGAGACTCTAGTAGCATGGCAGATTCTCTAAGTAACCAAGTGATCTTATAATCCATTTTGACCTGATTCTTTTTACCCACGAGATTTAATACTTTTATCATAAATTGCACTATAGTCCTTGATCTCACTATTGATTATAATAAGACAACCTTTCTTAAAAATTAAATCGGGAAAACTAAGGAACTTGGGGGAAGTTTTGAGTACTGAGATGCGAAGGAAATCAAGTCCTCTCGTCCTTCATATACTAGAAAAGGTCGGGCATATTACCCTAGTCACTCGGGAAAAGTAATGTTAATGAATGACCAAATTATGATGAAATAATGTTAGTGAATGGAAAATTAGAAGAGAGGTTGAAAGTTGAATAAAATACTCCCTCCGTTTCGATAAAAGTGGCACACTAATTTTAAATTCTTGGATTTAGGTGGAAAAAAATGAGTGGATGAAATTGAATGTAGAAACTGAAAAGCATAATGAGTTTATGGGATTAAAAGAATTTTGCCAAAAATGCAAAGTGTGCTATTTTTTTAAAATCTCAATAAAGTAAGTGCGCCACAAATAGAGAAACGGGGAGTAAGAAAAGTATAATATATGCGAGAGGATAATAGATAGAATGCCCCTGCATACAAAAAGGACAGCAGCCAAATCCAATGAGTAACATAACTCTAAACGGTGCAAACTTCTTAAATAGGATCATCAGAAACAAGAAAAGCCACAAAATAGTTGGTTCATGCTCTAGCTCAACAAAATCCACGGAAAATCAAGCAACAGAATTGGATAAATTAGGATGCAGATTTCATTATCCCCACTATTACTCTCCACCGGGACGAATGACTTTCGGGTCTACAAGCTTAATTTTCGGCACCAAGCTCCAACAATAGTGTATGATTAACCTTGCTAGCCACCGGGCCGACAAATTGAATGGGACCTGTTTTCAGATGAAAAAGGATTAGCAGATGGGTCAGTAGTAAGATAAAAATGGCGATTAAGATAGAATCCACATCATACCGGGAGAAACATATCTGTTATTGACTGCCCAGTCGTCTCGCAGAGAAGCAAATTTCTTAAATGGTGCAGCTGAACAAACACAAGGGAAATAATATAAGATTTGGGGGCATAAATGCCGTATACCATATCTGATACTATTTCATTCTTCACACACATTGATGAGCAATAGCTGTGTTTATCTTATTCCAACTTAAGTATCCAAATTGAAGCATTATACAATGGAGGATATGATCGAATGAAACCCAACCAACATGCAAAAAGGAATTTTCTCACCTTCAAGTTCCACCATGGCTTTCTTTATGACAGGCTTGAACTTACCTAGAAATATGAAAGTGGAAATATTAGCATTTGAGACGAGAACAGGAACAAAAGCTCATGGGACAACATGCATTTGGCGGTCAGCAACTAGCTTACCGTGTCTCCTCTCGACGTCCATCAGTGAAGTCAATGCTGTTCCTCCAACGGTCCACTCTTCAACTGGAGCAGACAAGTTCCCAACCTGGAGTACAACAAACAATTAAGTTATCTGCTTGCAACAATTTGAAGAGATTGTTGACATAAGCAACAAATGAAACTTCAAGATAACATCTAAACTAATTACATACGACAATGGAGCAAAAATTGTGCCTATGCACCTATGATACAGCTAAAGGAAGATAAGTATGAAGAATACGTACGGATGAAATCAACCCCGTCTTGCCACTTTGAAGAAGTACGCCAGCAGCACAACCCAGGGCATAGCAATATGTAGAGTCAAAACTAGAAGGCAAACCACACCTTCCTTCATACCTACGGGTCAAAATTCAGAGAAGTGCAAGAAATTGAATTACTGACCTTTGCACTCAAAAATAATATCTAAAAGGAAAAAATGGCAGAGCTATGTACAAACTACGATCATCTATTAAATAGTGAGGTGGATAAAACAGACACTTACCCGAAAAAATGTGACTGTCCTTTAAATTGACCTTTGAATGAACCAGCCTTTGTCCTTTGGTCCAACTCAGTTTCTACCATTTGAATCAGCATTTTCTCTGTTTCAATTTTGGCAACCTACAGTATGAAGAAGTCCAATTAGTATACTGGTTATGACGCATATGTGAAGTAAGGCAATAAAGTGAAAGAGAGAATCTATCAGCACCTGGACATTTCCATGCGGATCTCTCTCAAGCATCAACTGTTCCTGAATTGCTGCAGGTAAGATCTCAAAAAGTTGTAGGGACTGGGCAGCTAGTTTCTGTTTCCAAAGACCAGCTTCATCCACAACTTCATGAGCCAAGATCTCATTAAGCTCAGAAATTAGCTGTTGAACCTGAAATTTGCAAGATAGCAATTAGCCTATGAAAGAACAAAAAGATGCACCATAGACACAGAAGTTGAGTAATTAAAAATGTTATTGGACATAGGAGAGAGGCTGGAAGAGGAAAAAAAAGAAGAAAGGTTATAGTTCCTGAACACCATGGAAGGGCGAAAAAAGCAGGTTTAGGAACAAAGAGAAAAGGAAAGAAGAAATACAAATATACAGCTCACAGTACTTACTTCAGGAATAAAATCAATCAACCCTTCAGGAATGAGTATCACACCATAATTGTATCCAGATTCTGCACGTTTGGAGATAATATCGGCAATATAGTCTGAGACACTTTTAAGAGTCAGCTTCTTAGCTGCAACCTACAAAATTATTGCAAATAGTTTTGATTAAGAGGGAAAGAGAGATGATTAAAAAGACAAACAGAGATGATACGTGAAAAACTGAAACAATAGCGTCAGTTAAATCTGTGAATAAAAACATGACTACAGTTTGGTCAACATGCTATGTCTCTATAACAAAATCAGTGAAGGGATGGGATCACTTTCGACTTTCCAGAGTTCAGAAAACATCAAAATGTCTCTT
>JAULKM010000006.1:691955-705497 GCA_032355605.1 Rubia tinctorum | reverse complement strand
AGTAAAAAACTTTTGTAACTGAAGATCAATCGTACCTGATTTCTGTATGGATAAATGTACTCCGAATTTAACACCACGTATTTACACTTCATAATTCCTGCAGGTCCACCCCTAAATCCATACAATGTGCTTCCCTTGCAGCGTTCCTGCAAGTAATCTTCGAACCAGGTCCAAAAGGAATAAATAGACATTAAAAGCCAATAACAGGCCAAATCATGGCACAGAAAACACTCTTACCATAAATTCCAGAAATAACATTGTGTCCTCCAGGAGCCTGACCACCTGATAGCACCACGCCGACCTTCAAGCTCTGTCCCACATTTTCAGTTTCACCAGGAACCAGAACTGCTGATGGCTGTCCAAACACATTCGGAAACAGCTTTTTTATCTCATCTGTAACCACAAAAACAGAAACGTACACAGCTTAGCAACAACATCTCAACTAACTGGCAACGGATTTTTAACATAATCATGAAATTCCCCACTGCTAGGCACTCATAAACCCAGACACTTCGACAGTACGCAACACACTTGATTTAAGCACTCGCCACTCGGATCCACTGCCTGGCTCCTCTCCTCATAATCAATCAATCAACTATAGTTTAATTACGTCAATGCAATAACAATTCAATAATCCTCACTTAGATCGAACTAATCCGAAACTACGAACATAAATACACTCTCTCGAATCCTCATCTATAACATAAACAAAACAAGGGAAGTATTTCCAACACGTAGTTCAACTAACTGTTTTAACAAAATTTGATCGGTTAAGAAACAGAATAAGAACACGAAGAACAATTACGAAAACCGGAATGCCGGAGGAGTAGTAATATAACGGACCTGGATTTCCGGCGGCGGAGCTGGGAGGACCGTCGACGACCTGGAAGGGTTTCTTGAGGACGGAGGGGAGCGGGAGAGCTTCATCGAGACGGCTATTCTGAACCTCGCTGTAGACTGAGGAGAAACGGCCGGTGTTGAGAGGATTAACGGACGTGTAATCGCCGTTAGAGAGGAGGGAAGCAGCAGCGACGGCAGCCATCGGATTCAGTTAATGGCGGAGCAGTAGATTTGGGGAGAAGGCCGAAGTTCAGTGGACAGATCTTTGGCGGAGAAATTTAAGTAGGTGGCGAATAGAGTGGTACCTCAAGGTACAACTATTTTACTACGGCTTTGTTTTCGCCGCATTGTCTTTTTTATTTTTTGTTTGTAACCAATTTTCATTTCTTTTTGCTGTTTTTTAATCTACTAATTAGGTAATCACAAGATTTCAATGCCTTAAATAAAGTAAACGGATTGTTTTTAATGGGTCTATAAGTGTATAATCTACATTAGCTAAGGGATGAAATTAACGAGTAAAATGCGGTTTTTGGGGGTGGCCCATTATTATTGGGCTGTATTACAGGATGTTGCTGTAGGTAGGGGCAATAGTCAAAAGGATATTCCAATGAATTTTTGAATTTATTCCATTTGATTTTGTGTTGGTCTATTTTGTTCAATATATGTTTGGCTTCCCTTTTTGTAAATAAAAAACAAAAAATAAATGTTTGCCTTCCTAATCTCGACAATCCATTGAATAGTATATTTAGAAGGTTGAAAAGGAAAGTAGCAACTTATTTTTGGGACAAACAGAGTATATTTATTAGAAAAGTGTTGCTATAACACTTCAGGTATGAAATAAGTACCAATATAATCTTATGATATTTGAATGTGTCAATATAACTCTATATGGAAAAAAATCATGAACTTATGAAATTTCATGCGGCATGTCCATAAACTTATGAACGGGACAGGGATCTGCTTGCAATTAATAAAAATATATCCAAAAGAGTGAGCTAAGTCCATTAGTTCAGATCTGAAAACTTAGATACAATATGAAAGCATCGACATATACGTCAACTCTTCCTCTTTGGCGCCACCGACTTCCTTCTCCTCCTCAGCGCTAACTCCCTCCCCTTCTCGACGCCACCTCCTTCCTTCTCCTCCCCGACACCACCACCTTCCTCCTCCTCGGTGTCATCATATTCTCTCTCCGGAAATTTCTCAGCCTCTTCTTCGTTCCTCGGTACCCGCTCATTTCTCGCCTCTTCTTCGCGATTCTTCGTCTGCTCGTTTTCGTGATTCTTCTCCGGCGTCGCCGTTGGTATGTTCTTTATTATATTGAGTGTTGGATAGGCATAATTTTTCTGTGTTTGGAGTTAGTTGTGTGTTTTTCTATGATCTGATTTTTAATTGTTCTCTTGTTGTTACAACAAAATTGTTGATTGTTCGTCTTGAATTACAAGTTTCATTAATTTACTTATATGTTGCAACTGTAATTATCCAGCGTGTTTTGTCAGTAAACTGTGAATGACCTTTTATTTTTCATTCGTTGTTGATTGTTTGTTTGTTTTGAATTACGAGGTGCATCTGTTGACTTATATGTTGCATCTGTTAGCATGCAGTGTGTATTTGTTAGTTGTACTGCATATGTCTTTTTATTTTCATTTGTTGTTGATTGTCCGTTTTGAATTAGGAACTACACATGTTTACTTATATGTTGCAGCTGATAGTTACCAACGAGTACTTGTTAGGTGTATTGTGAATAACTTTTTTTATTTGTTGTTGATTTTTTGTTTTGAATTACGAACTGCATCTGTTTACTTTCATGTTGTAACTATCAGTATCCAGAGTATAATATTAGTTGTACTATGTATGACTTTTATTTTCATTTGTTGTTGATTGTTCGTTTTGAATTAGAAATTTCACTTGTTTGCTTATATATTGAAATTATCCAGTATCCGAAGTGTATGAGTCTTTGTAGGAGTTGGATCTAAAATTGAAGTGGTTTTAACTTTAAAGAATCAGAAAATACTGAACATTGGACTCCATTAGACATTCCAGCACGAGGGAGGATTTGGGTGAAGATGACATTGAACCAGCAAAATTGAAAAAATGATCTGTCATTGAAGATTAATAATGGATTCATTGTATTAGAGATGGTTAGTTAATCTATATAGGAATATTATTGTATTTGTAAGTTCCCTAATGGAAAATTTATGTCACGAGCACTTGTAGTATTTATCTTGTATCTTACCCTTTGTTCAAGTGTTGGGAGTCCCTCTTGTGTATGAGACCGACAACATTTGCATGATTTTTATACATATTATACAATGTTTTTACAGGTGTTGCTTTCATTCCAACAAGACTTTTAATGGCACCTCTTTAATTGAAATCAAGAAAAAATGATCTTAAGTTCGAAAAATAGAGATTTTAATGTAATCAGTACACATTGTGATATATTGAATGCAGTTCATACGATTTTTTTAAAAAACAAAATTATGTAACATCTTTTCTGTATACTATTAGAAATACTAGTTGTACACTAACATATGCATGTTTTACCAAAACAGAAACAATTCACAAGGTAACTTATGCACTACCTCCTGACAACGTTGTGCTATTCATAAAATGAATTGACATTTTTAAATCAGGTGCGTGTTTTTTTTTTGAAAAATCAATCACTCCAAGATGTTGGGAAAAACGTCCAACGATGATTACAATAAGTGGAATTGACATCCAAACTAACTAGCCTCTAGCAATAAAAAATCTATTGCAAGGATATTCAAATTACATGTCAACCAGAATGATCGTTTGTACTATTACATATCAGAAATCCAATAAAACTGTAACATCGCCCCCGAGATATTAACTCGCTTCCCACAAAAATCATGACCACTTGGTGAAGAGAAACGTATCAGCATCAATATCACTACGCCAAACAGAGATCTACAACATCTGTAACGCCACTTGATTTTGATCCAAAACACGATATATATTGTCTAAACTGTAAACACCTTGGAAAATACAGATCGAGAATGGAACTCCCAATAGAGAAGCACAAACAAAATCACGAACACAAATCTGTAAAACTAGATCGGACAAAATACATCGACATGGACAATTAAATTAAATGATCATCATGGACACATCAATCTAATCTATCAGGTCAAGAACAATACTAATGTATAAAAATAAATCCATACTTATTCAATAAAAAATATTATTTCCTCATCTTCCTACGATGAGGAGATATGAAAAGGAAGATGGGAGAAAAAACATCAGAAGAAGAAGGAAGAAGGGGTCGACAACTATAGGGTTTTGAGAGTTTGTGAAATTCGGGTGCATGTTTTTGTTTAAACAGTACATGTTGTAAAATAATCAATGCACATTCAATATGACAATATTAATTGTCAATTTTGAACTAAATTTATACATGCTCTCATGGAAAATATTTCATAAATTTTATATTAACAATTTTTAAACTAGGTGCATGTTATAATGCAAACGATACGTATTGTGAAGTAACAAGTGCATAGTATATATAGAAATTTTTAGCAGCATTTATTTCGTTTTTGAATATTTGCCACATTTTTTACATGTTCATAATAGCGCTAGAATTCATACTTTCACAAGTTTCAACAACAATTTTATTTACATCGAAAGCAATTCAACAACATAAACTCATTCGAATGTGAAAAATCCATATATTTGACACTATTAGACGAAATTTCATCCTCTTAAAACTAAATTTTATTCGTTTAAAATTAAAATTCGCTAATATAGATTTTGTTGCAGAGCGAAGAGCTCTTCCCAAGTTTCGTTGAACACTAATCGGTCGTTTGAATAACTCATCGGAAAAACGAATCGATCTGAGAAAGATTTGGTCGGCTGGGAGAAGTTCGATTTGCAGAGAATGGAGATTGAATTTTGGGAAGGATATTGAAATTTGAGAATAGAGATTGAAGGAAGAAGAATGGAGGATGGAGAAGTTGAAGAGGCTGGGGTTGCGCATCTCATTTCGGAAAGAATGGTTTAGTATAGGTTGATTGTTATAACCCTATATTTGCAATTGGGTGAACCCGCGAATTTTGTTAAATTTGCATTAATTGCAAATTGATCCCTGACATGCCCATAAATTTATTGACAGACCGCCTGTCAGGAGATCCATAGATAATCAGCGAAAGTGTAAAACTAACTATTCCTACAAATTTTGACATGAATTCAAGGAATGATTCTTTTGCCCCTCTTTAAGAAAAGATGAGAAAAAATAAATCAAAATGACTATTATACCCCCACTTCTTCTTCCCCTAAATGCTAACCACCCACTCTCTTCACCTTTATCACCATCTATGTTGCTTCAAAGACTCAATCACCGTAATCCGAACTCCACAAATTTGTGTAAACGATATACTCTCTCCGTTACAGCATAACCCGTACACTTTGACTCTTGACAGTTGACTCAAAAATATTTGACCATTAATATCTTTAACTATTTACAATTAAAAATGGAAAAAAAATCAGTATTTTGAAAATACACATGACACGTGATAATATCCCTACTTATATATCAATAGAGTTTTATGGTTTAAATTAGTCAATTTTAATTAAATGAGTAATATAATTACAGTTTATATTGTGACAGGGAAAGTAGATTATATTAGTGTATTGCCCAATATTTATTTGGAAATTAGAGGTTCCTGCCATGATTACACCCACAAACAAAATAGTCTGTTTATTCAAAGAAATAAAAACTGCAGGACAGTTAGCCACGCCACCGTCTCAGCCGCCTTTAACACAAATATAATATTTAAAGTGTAAAATGCCATTAGCTGTGATATCTCTGTTAAGATTTTGTTCATTCTTTAAACATTAAAGTGATGAAGAAAAGGCAAAAAATGCTTAAAGAAGAAATATGCGAGAAGAAGGTTAGATCAATGCAGCTCAACAGTAATAGCATGCTCACATTTTGTTTACCCCAAAGCCCGACAACTTCATCATATTTGCTGCTTATTTCCGGTTTATGTGTTTGTGCCTAATCATTTTTGCATACATAAAAAATATGCTACTACACCCCTTTCACTAACAACAACGCACATTTTGATATTGGCATATTTATCAGTAATAATGTGCTATTTGGTTTTTAAAATAATTAATCTACTTTCGTTCCCTCATTTTTTATACATCCATTTGTAGATTCTGAAACGGTGAATTATTTAAGAAACGATCGAGTTGCAAAAACGATATCTACAATGTTATAAATACGTTTTTTTATGCAGTGAAATATATTAGTTTAATAGTTATAAAACTGAGTTTGAATTTTCTCCAACGGTTGAAGTTTGATGACACGTGACTACAAAATTGTTGTTTCAAATTCTTCTGGGACAAGCGAAGGGAATGCTAATGGAATTCATTTGGGTTATTACCCGATTAATGAAAACATGTAAAATTAGAATTATTGTGTACTTTACATCTCAACCACAAGTGAAAAGAGCTTGCCAACTAAACTAACTACAAACTCCAGTCCAATTAGAGAGCGTTTGGTAGGGTTTATAAGATGCTTTACTTATAAATTAAACACTTGCATTGATTTAGTAAAGTGTTGAAAAACAATTTATTTCAAAAGCAGAAGTTACGATTGAAAAAAATACATTAAATACGTCAACTTTACTCACAAGTATAACTCTTCCGAACACACTTTAGGCTTTTACTATCTAAACCACTAATGGTCATTAGCTTAATCCACTAACTAGCTAGGACAGACAGACTGCCACTTTAACTAGAATAGGGGTGGGGGACTACCTTAAGAGTTACAAATCGACATAATCACAATTAGTGCGTCCCACTTGCTAACTAATCCCACAAATCATTTCTTAAACCTCCGAACCATCTTCTTCAAATGCTCAACCAACAATGCAGAGCAGAAACAAGCCAACTCGAGCTCTCGGATCATGCAAAGCCCTCTGCTGCAACTGCCGGCCGAGCTTCTCATCATCGTCATCAGGTGAACCAGAGAGCGAACAACACCCGACAATATCGAGCATCGCTCACGCCATGGTTCAGGAAAGGCTAGACCAGATGATCAAAGAGAGGCAGAGATCACGAAGAAGTGAACGACGACAAGGGTCCAAGTTTATAGTGATGATGGCTATGGAGAAGTCCTCCTATGATCCTAGACAGGATTTTAAGGTTTCCATTGAGCAGATGATCACTCATAACAGGATTCACGAGCCCCGGGATCTCCGGCGGCTCTTGAACTACTATGTTTCCATGAACTCTGATGAACATCAAGGTGTTATACTTGAGGTATTTTATGAAGTTTGTACCAATTTATTCCTATCTTGTAAGCCAAATATGAATAGAAGGCAAAACTACTCCATTTCTAATTAACTACTTTTACCTCTTAAGCTAGCTTAAAGGTTTCAAGATCCAGAGATTACTTTCTTTTTGTTTTAACTCTTCTGAGATTGATCGCTGATTCAGAACTACTACTTATAATCAAACAGATGAATAAATTTCATCGTAAACACATAAATCAGAGGTAAATGAAGTATAGATATCAGAAAAGCGTACTTCAGAATGTAGTTTAAATAGACTCATCAGTAATAACACATGTAAAAGTTGAGCATTCATACATTATTAGTTTGACTTAGTAGCTAAGAACATCCATTTACATGGTATAGGTATCAGACAAGTATACTTATATATGAGAAACGTAACCAGTGTCTTTCAAGGCAACAAAAGGGAGTTTCCATCCTTAATGAGCACAAAAACACTACCTCCATCGCCCCGTGAGATGCGAAGCTCATCATCGAGGTATGTGGTGAGAAGCCACGACTCTGCATTCCTATTCGCGAGAGAGAACTTGAATGGAGGCCGGTTGGAAATGGACTTGACGACTGAGGAAGCCGTGTCCTGGACGGAAGTAAGCACGCCTTTGAATGGCGCAAGATCGATCTTTTGCCCCAGAATCTCCACAGATTCAGGCACCTCGATGGAATCCGTCAACTGAGGAGTGCCAATGATGCCCTCTTCAATCTTGATCTGAAACCAGGCAAAATCCAAAACAACAAGAAATTTCAGATTAGAAGAACTCTACTGAAAACAAAGCATCGTTTACAAAATTACTCTGTTTAAATAAGTTCATGTTGCGAATCACTTCAATAATCAGAAAAGAATATTAAACATTAGGTAATGTATATATAACCTGAACTCTTTTGGGACTGCGGATTTCGAACTTGGCATTGGTTGTGATGGAGGTGCTAGCCAATGGCCCTGAAAACACGACGCAGTTTTGGACGCTGAAATTCTCCGAATCAATGGTCTGTGATATCTCCTCAGCTTTCACCAAAGGTACAACTCCCCTTGACATCAACGGAAACAGACCAATGAAAGAAGTATACCTGCAGAACCAAAACAAAATTGGCCAATCCAGAATCATGTTCAACTAAATTCAGTTCAGTTTAGTTTAACAGACAGTTAATTAGATGAAATTTAGATTAATTTAGTCACATTATTATTGTTTTTCAATATACTTATTTTTAGTTAGTTGAATTATGTTGGATTCAAATAAACAGAGGAGAACAAAACCTATATGTCAGCATGATCCATCGAATTAATGGCCTATATAAAAAAAACCTCAAAAATCTTGCACAGCTATGAGCTAAGGGAGTTTTCACAGATATATTTTCTCTACTTCTAATCTTCAATGGTCTATTTCTTCTAGTAGAACATCGTTTACTCCTCCCAGAACCTATTTCAGAATGTCACGAATCATGTTATTAGATAATTCCTCGTCCCAAGATTGTTTTCACATAATGTTTTCAGTAAAAATCAGCAAACTTGGATCATAAAGCTCAACCGATATGGTGTACTAATATTATCATATACTCCATATATGATAAATTCATCCTCACAACAAAATATGCCACATTTTAAATCTATTGCTTCATCTTCAATTCTTCACATGAGGGACTGCCCTAATTGTACGTAACATGTAATTAAAAAACGCGGGAAAATAACGAAAGATTAGAACTTACGCAAGAATCCACTTGCCGTTGAGCTTAGTCAACGCCTCGGTTGGCGCCGGAGTAGGGTTCTTGGCCTCCAGCTGAGTGATCAGCTCCACCACCTCCGCCCTAGTCTCGCTGGTGGCGCTCAGTCCCCTGTTCGTCCCATAGAACGCCGCCACCAAACGCTTCTTCAACTTACCAATTTCCGCCGCCTCCTCCGCCTTCTCCTTCTCCTTCTCCTCCACCACCGCCGTAGCCCCACCACCGGACCCGGGCTCTGGGCCCCACTCGTCTTCTAATTCCGCTCGGGCCACGAAATTCAACCGATTCTTTGGGGATTTTTGGATTGAAAACAGCCTCTGTTCTGCCGCTTTCGGCCGGAAATTCCCGAAATTTACCGGAGGATTGGCGATTTTTGAGTCCGGTGGGATTTTTTGAAGTGGGATCGATAGGAATTGATTGAAAGCGGTGATTGACGCCATTTTTGGTAGGGATTTGAAGAAGAGATAAACAGAGGTTTGGGATTTTTGCAGAAATTTAAATGAAATGTGAGCTGAAATTCAGTTGTATTAAAGCGGCTTGAGCGCTGGCGCGGGGTGGTCGATGTGTGACTAAAAGACTTTATTGCCCCTGGGTTTGGTACGTCGCACTGAAAACATTAGGGGGTGTGTGGGGATTTCAAGTTCTTCTTTTTAATGTAATTGTATGTTGACACGTGGGGAGATTTTCATGAGGTACAGAATTGTTTCATTATAATTTTTGATTTGTTTTATTTTAGAGAAAAAAGTGTGAGTTTTCTTCCAAATGAAATTTCTCCCTTAATAGAAGCTTCCTGTTTTAACACCATTTGTTGTTTGAAGATTTTTTTTATCAAGAGAAAAAGGATTTAAAAAAAAAATATTTCTGATGTTTTTGAAGTCATGCTTGTAATATACTACAGAATATTTCTTTATTTATACGTTTTTTTTTCTGTCTGTGTACTTATTTATTTAATTGTAAAACAATTTAAAACTATATACTATCAATTCAATGAATGGGAACATAATTCTTTAAATTAAAATTTACGTTTTAGAATAACAACATGTTATAAATATGAAATCAAAGGCGAATAAGATTGGTAATATGAATAATGTGATTGATTTAAATTCTTTCTTGTTATTTAAGATGGAAAATGACAGAAAATGATGTTACCTTTTGTTTTAATTATGCCGATTGCAAAAATTGTTCAACACTTTATTTCATTCCTTTTTAGCACAATCCATTTCTGGTTGGGATTCTAAATTTTTTTTGTCCCATCTCACTAAGCAACATTTCTTTCACTATTTTCTTTAATTATCCAAAGTGGTGATGATTAAATCTCTATTGCTAGTATATAAAAGCGCGCTACATTTAGTTGCGCAGTGGTTCAGGTACGGTGGACAATTTTCCTCGCGTTCAAATCTGTTGTTTCACCTGCTTCACCTCCTTCTTTCTCTCTGAAGTGAGATCGCCTATTTCCAGTGCAAAACAAGTTTGCGGTATCCGGTCATCCTCTGCTTACCATGTAATTCTTCTCCCTAGTTCCTTCAACCTCTTGTGAAGGCCTTTCACCTTCTACGCTGGTGGCCAAAACTTCGTTGTTTCACCTGCCTGGTTCGGATGCCGTTTTTTCCTCTTCCTGCTACGTGTCTCCTCCCCGTTAATCCTCTCCCTCCACGCCTGACCCATATAAGGTATCTCGCTCTTTATTTGTTTTATTATTATTACATTGTATCACTTTGCTTTTCCCGTTTGTTCTTTTTCGCTTCGGGAATCGGTGAATTTAGGCATTTCGATTTGTTTATCCTTTCGTTCCGTGTTTTGTAATTCTTCTATAGGTGAATTTAGAGGTTTTGGTTTGTTGGGGTGAGGTTAGGACTTCTGTTTACCTGCACAGGAGAATTTAGGGGTTATCGTCTCCCGACAAAAATGGTCGTTTCAGTTTCTTTATGGATGTACTTCTAGCTCCTCTTTTCCTTTAGGTCGTATGCTGTTTCTTTGTTTTTTGTTTGTTCTTTTCTTCTTTGGTTCCGTTGGTGGCTTTTTGAAAGAATTTTATATTTTTGTTAATATTTTTCCCGCATATTCGGTGTTTGATGTATTGTTGAAGAGAGCTTGTTTGATATTGTAGTTTCGGTTCTATCTTTACATTCTACAGTTCCAGTTCTTCATTTATCTTTTTCCGAATCTTGTTATGGTGAAGTCAGGAGTTTCGATTAATTTATCTTTTTTGTTATTTGTTTAGTAATTGTTGTGTTTTATCTGTGCTGGTAGTTGCCCTTTGTCATTCTCCCCACCTATGAAACCTCTTCCAAGTTTTTTACTTGTGCGACACAATTTAGGGGTTTTGGTTTATTGCTTCCAAATCAGGGGTTTCCGTTTCCCTACTGTTGTGTGTTGTTTTTTTTACCTCTATGACAGAATTGAAAGGTTTTGATTTGCTGAGCTAAAGTTAGGGCCACTCTTCCGAGTATTGTTGTATGTTTTGTGTGTATTTCTGCGCATCCACCTTTGTTGTGTGTCTATGTCTATCTTTAAGCTTCTATGTGTGCTCACGCCAATCTTAGGAGGATTTCTCCTTTTCTTATGGTTGCCGGTGTCTGCCCTTGAAGTGAGCCAGACATATTTTGGTAGTCACTATTGTAATGAGTTACTTAATGAGTTAGGAAAATCCCCGTGAAGGCAAAACCTCTAGGATGGCTTTGATTATCACTTTCCTCTGACTACTTTCAGAATTTTGGAGGGTGCTAAATTAATATTTTGCCTTAAATTATATCATGTAAATGTAGTTATTACTTTGCACAAATTGTGCCATAAAAGAAGGTTAGTAACAGGTGACATGAATACCACTTCTCCAAGTTCCAAACTTAGTCAGTCGGTTTAGAAGCCAACAAACCTGTACAGATAAAATATTCATGATATATATCCTTTGCGAGAGAAACATTTCATCCGGTCTTCTAGCAATCTCTATACCCAAAGGAAAAGAGTCCGGGAGGCTGCGACATCGTGTCCCGGAGGAGACACGACAGCGCTGGGCGGCCACCAGCGGCAGGTCCGCCGTGAACGGTGGCTGCGGGCGGCTAGATCGACACCGACTTCTTGGTCTTTTGGTTCAATTCTTTGAACCAATCTGGTACTCCAGTGAGCTTGAAACATGTATTTTTATCCCTTGTGATGACAATGCGAACATACCAGATTCTTGCGATCAACTGAAGTGAGAATAGCTGGCGAAGAATCCGAAGGTGGTGGACATCATGCAGCATATGTCATTGAGTCAATTGAAGTCTTGCGAGAACGAACCACGGCTCTGTGATTCTCCTCTTGAGCAACAAGAGCATATACACGCATGACTGGTGGAATTGGATCGCAAGGTATGATAGCTTTCGTCAAGGCTCATGAGAAACTGGTAGAACATATTGGTCACACGTTCTAGGAAGGCGTCGACAGCATGGTTGAAAGTACACAGAGGTTTACAAGCTTCATGGGTGCAAATTAAATGAGGTCGTAGTGCGTTGTAATCACCAAACAACTTCTTCATTTTGCCAAAATAAATGGCACCAGTCTGACCATTCTGCCGACAGTTCTGAATATCTTCACGCATCTGCAAAAATTTTGGACCATTCTCAAGAGTAAAACGCGCCTGTAGATCATCCCACAGTTCCTTCACCGTGGCATAGTAACTAGTAGAAGAATGTAATGGTGTATCTAAGGTCTGCAAAACCCAACACACCATGGTAGCATTAATTCCAGGCCATTCATGGACCATTTCTTATTATAATATAATCTTCACTTCTGATTTTTGTCAATTTTTTGTTATTTATATTTTTAATCACATACAAAGAGGTGTAAATCATTTTTGGAAAAAAATTGCATAAGGTTTTTTCTAATGATTACGATCAACTAAATTACATACTCCATAAACACCCTACTCTACCGAGGAAGACACCCCATTTGAATATGTTGAAACCCGTGAAACTCCATCAATTTGAATAGTTGGTGATGTCTTTCGAAAAACATTAAACTGTTGCATCACCATCGAACCACCAGAACCAAAGTTGGAACCACCACAATCGCACTTTCATGGACCACTTGCAGGTTGAAAAATCACAACGGGGCCACCGACACGATTTCACAATGTCGGGTAATCTCTATTAAGAAATTGCTCTAATATTCACAATTCTTAATATGGGTGTGACTAGAAGTTTAGAATAATGTATCTCTATGTTATGGACAGTGGGCATAATTTAGATATGAAGATTTGAGTCATTGTCTGCTTTGTCACGCATTATTTAGCCGTTATGATCACACGATTTGTTTCTCAAGCTGTTCTTATCATTCTCCAATCACACATTTGGTTTCTAATGCAAATGTTAAGTTCAATTTTGTATGTACTTCATACGTCTCAGAGAAATTGACACAATTTATATTTTCGTCCGTCCCACGAATTTGGCACAATTCAATTCTTACATAAAATGACAAAAAATGAGTTTATACATCCTATATTATCCCTCAAAAGGGAAGACAATCACTGAAACTGCAATGATGCACCCGATTTGTACATCACTTCTCACACTCTACACGCCTTCATTGCCCACTTTTTGTATAATATAAATCGTATCACAAAATTTTTCCTTTTTTAGCCACTATGAACTGCATTGTAAATGTCATATTATTTTTGTGGTCTTGGTGCCAA
>JAULKM010000006.1:633986-647012 GCA_032355605.1 Rubia tinctorum | reverse complement strand
TATATAATCAATCATAACTTGTTAAAATATATAACTTCTAAAAATATATTTAAAACCATAAATATCGCATACTATATATATGTGTGCATATCACTCAAAAAAATCCAAATAAACACATAATCTTATTTAACAAAATGTTCATGTTTTTTATTCAAAGATATAGTTTTTTATAGGAATATGTATGCATATTATTTATTTATCATATATGACAAAGTCTTGTTTTAGACCGGCTAACTGTTAAATGAGTACATTTTTATAATTAGTGAAACTAATTAGGCCACTTAATATTTACTTTCATTTATCGCCATGAGATACACATAATTATCATAACATTCTAAAATGGATCTCAACATATAAATAATTAAATTTTAAAAAATTTAAAAGAAAGATTATAAAAATAATCAGTTTTTATTTATTCAATATTTAATGATTTGTAACTAAATTAATTATTTCACTTCATAACTCATATAATATTTCTTAGATGACTAAACTTCAAAATTTTAAATGAACTTTGTTTTCAATTTAAATGTAAGATACAAAATGTACATCATAATATTTTAATTAATAATATCGCGTAATGCGCGATGGTACTCCGCCAGTTATTTTTAATTTATTTTAAAACACATAAATAAAAATATTAATAAACTTAGATAATTTAAGTTTTCTAAACCTAACAAGAGAATAGAGGAGGAAACCGACAATTGTAGGCTAAACAGTAGTAGTATTTTAAACCAAAACCTATACATAAAAGGCCTAGCAAAACTAAATCAATAAAAATCATCTCTTCTTTATTATCTTGAAGCTTCTATCCTTCCAAGAGTACATCCATCTTCATCGTTTAAAGCCTAGCCAAAACAAATGAAGAAATCAGGTTAACATGATTACAATGAGCAAACAAGGCAGTATTTCTTTCATAAAACACAATATTTTAAATGAAACGCAAAAAAGAAGAAGATCAATTACCAACTCTCTTTACTAATCCGTGACACATTCTTTTAATAGTACTTTCCATCACAGAGAAAATGACACATTCACTTTTTCCAAATCAAATTTTACAAAATTTGACCCTAATTATATATTAATATATATAAAATAAAAATATCATGTGAGATATTGTTAGATTTGTCTTAACATATGTTTTCTAATTATCAATTTTTTATGCAAAATTGTTGTGTGTATCTAGAAATATTGTTGGTCAAACATGATCATTGAAAATCGTGAAAATGTAAATGTGTCATTTTCTCTAGGAGGGAGTATATAATTAAGTAATACTACATCTGTTTCGTTGGATGTGACACCATAACCTTAGGCGCTTGGATTTAGGTGAATGAAATGTAGGAATGAAATTGAATTTAGAATGAGAAAAGTAGAATGCGTGGATGAAATTGAAGGAATTTTGCCATAAAAGGAAAACGTGTCAAATTCACAAAAATAACCAAAAATGGAAAGAATATAATGTTCGTACCTTGTGAATTTCACTGGTCCATTATTACAGCATCAGTTTGTCAGGTAAAAGCATGTTTTGGGGAACATTTACTTTACTCCCTCCATTGGGAAAAATAGAAGTTTCCCTTTCCGTTCATTTTTTTTATAATAAAAAAGAGTATGGAGTAAATGGATTTTTCCTCAAAACATACTCATGTTTTTTTATTTGGTACTCCATCTGTTCCATTCAAGTTTGCACAAAAAAAATTTCCAGTCAAACTAATCAAAATTTGATCACATATTTATATTTGAATGCATACATGAACAATAATTTTATCGTACTCCCTCCGTTTCATTGGATGCGACACACTTTCTTATTTTAGTTATTTTTTGTGAATTTGACACGCTTTCCTTTTATGGAGAGATTCTTTCAATTTGATCCACTCATTCTACTTTTTCTTTGCTAAATACAAATTCATCCACTCATTTCGTTCAACTAAATCAAAGCATCTAAAACTATGGTGCCACATCCAACGAAACGGAGGTAGTATGAGATATGATTACATTCATTAGTTTTAAATATCATTTTTTATGTAGCTACACATATTTATCGTCAAACATGTTTATTGGAGAACTTGACAAAGATTCTATGCAAGTTTGATTGAGACAGGGGGAGTACTGTATTTTTAGGTATTTGAATGTATAGTGAATGAAGAAGTGAATAAAATTGAAGGTAGAAAGAAGAAACAGATAAATGAGTTGATAAAATTGGGGGGAAAAATCTAGCAAAAAAGAAGAAGAATAGTGCCGATATAAAAGGGAAAAAAAAGAATGTGCCAAAATTTAGAAATGAGATCATTGTATAATTAATGTAACTAATGAGATGGTTTGGTATATTTTTTATTTTCTATTTATTGGAATGTAATTCTTATAATTTTAAAGAATATATCTTAAAATATATATAATTATAATTTGATTCTAAAATTATTAAAATATTTTTAACTAAACCATTAAATGATCTAACATTAGATTTTCACATAGCTTAATTAAATGTTAGAAAAATTGTTAATATTATAGAAAGGGATGTAATCTCAATATGGGTTTTCCACCCTAATTACTTGGGTGACTAGAAAAATAGTGATTCCATAAACATAATAATCCCAGTGAATGATATCGTACATCTAATTTGATAAGGCAGTAAATACATGAAATATTTTCATGAAACATTTAAATATATACACTTCCCTTAATTTGCGCAGTCATTTTTGGTAACTAAGCCAATTATGGCAGAACTGAATATGCCACAGCAACTAATTATCATCCAACGTAAGTCATTTTTGGTAACTAATCCAATTATGGCAGAACTGAATATGCAGGCAACTAAATGTTTGTGGAGCATAATGCCGGCAGTTACCACTAATTATTTAGAATATTTTTGTGGAGCCCAAAAATCATTCATACCTAAAATATGGTAACATCAAATTTGGCTACCAAATAAAGGTTGTTTTAGTTTTCAAACTATGTATATATAAAACTTAAATTCTGTTATTGTTCCGTGGTCTTCATCAGTATTGGAATCATCGACCATCGCCTTATTAAAAAAACTTTAAAGATTTCATTCATCTTCCAACAGTTGAAACTGTAGCTCAACTCTCATCTCATTAATGGCAGCAGTAAGTTCTTCTGTCAAACTCAATTAAACGATAAATTATATCTTGATTGCATTATTTCTAGTCAGTTACATTAGTGAAAATTTTGTTATTTGTATAGGAAGATTTTGGTTTTACTGATCGAACTCGATTAAACGGTAAATTATATCCTGATTATTTTCTAGTTAATTATATTAGTGAAAATTTTGTTATTTCTATTCACTGGTCAAACTCAATTAAACGATAAATTATATATTGATTGCATTATTTCTAGTCAGTTATATTAGTGAAAATTTTGTTATTTGTATATGAAGATTTTGGTTTTACTGATCAAACTCGATTAAACGGTAAATTATATCCTGATTATTTTCTAGTTAATTATATTAGTGAAAAATTTGTTATTTGTATGTGGAGATGTGGAATAAATGAATTAATGTTCATTGGACACATGACAGATTATTCCCTCTGAACAGGAAGAAATAGTATTTTGAAATAATATTAGTACAAATCTTGATCAATCTCTATTAGAAGTTGATTTTTGTAGTAGTATTAGTGATTATAAGTCACAAATCTTGAATGATTATCAATTTACTAACGAGTTGAAGATTGATATGGTGGAGTTTTGATCTGCGTGTGAGTTTTAACAAAATCGACTTCTCAAATTTGTTGCATAGTGGAGAAAAAGTTATTTATTTTTGTGTTTGGTTGTTATGTGCAGCAAAAATCATCACCCCATGTTCCTAAGTTTGGCAACTGGGATGGAGAAAACGTGCCCTACACCGCCTGTTTTGAGAGCGCAAGAAAGGAGAAAACTGGGGGTGGATCAGTAAGAATGAATCCCAATGATCCTGAGGAGAATCCAGGTGCGTTTATGCTCTCTGACTCTTTCAAGAACTCAAATGGCTCCTCCAACCACAGGAGCAGCTCCGCCCCGTCGCACCACCGCAGGAGGCCCGACAATGGCAGCGCAAGCGAGGATCGTGTAAGCAAAACACTCGCTTCTTTTAACATTGTCACACACTCCAATTTTGTCTGTTTTAATGTGTGATGCGGGATGGATTTGATCTGCTGGCCGCTCTTGTTTGATCGACCGGCCACCAAAACAGTGTTCACCACGTATAAATGTGTTGTTACATGAAATGTTACTCTCGTCTCATAATAGTGTCACATGTTTCAATTTTTAGTTTACGTGAATTTGTATGTATTGCTATGCAAATTATGATGAGTTTTTTATGTTGTGATTGATAGTCATACAGCAATAAGTCAATTTCTGTGCCGAAGTTTGGAGCCTGGGATGAGAATGATCCTGCTTCAGCGGCGGGTTTTACTGTCATTTTCGACAAGGTGAAGGAGGAAAAACAAGTTGCATCTTCAAGACTTCCATATGCACCATCTCAGTCTGAAATTGAGAATGAACCACAAGAAAAGTACAGGAAAAGGTCACCTTCGAAGGTTAGTTTGAAATATACTTTGAACGTTACTTTTTAAAAAATTGTATGGTTGGATGTGCTTTGAGAGAAAGTGGGGAAATGATTACAAAATCAAATGACGAATTGGTAAGTACTCCATCTGTTCCTCCACCATAATTTTAGGTGTTTGAATTTAGGTGAAGAAAATGACTGGATAAAATTCAAAGCAGAAAGTAAAAAAGTAGAATTAGTAGATGAAATTGAAAAAATCTTATCAAAAAATAAAAAAAATGTATCATTTGAAAAAAACGTGTCACTAATAGAGTGGCTCCATTGTTGATATTAGGTCTTCTTTTCCCCTGTTTGCAGATGCGTTGCTGCTTCTTCTGAGCATCTTTGGGCCGCTTATGTTGGATTACTCGACTTTTGAGATTGGAGATATCTTTTTTTAGTGTAATGCTGAATTATTTTTTATCTTTAGTCTTCTTCTTTTTTGAAATATTATCGTTAGTCTTAGTCTACGATGTTTTATAAATATTTACGTTCATTTCCGACTTAATAAGAGTTATTTTTCGTTTAATATTTGGGTGTGTGTTTCCACATGAAACCATAAATACGAGTATACTGTTATTTTTATTGTTATATAACGAGTGATTGATAATCAATTTTATGAGTCTGTTTTATATAATTTTGATTCTGTGTCGAAACTAACTTAAAAAAGATAATAGTTTATAAATTATTTGCTCTAGTGTATAAAAAAATATTTTAATTTTATATAACATACTGGGTGGATCTTTGTGTTGTCCACATCGATGTAGTTTTGATATATCTAATGAGATTAAGAAAAATACATACTGCCTTCGTTCCAACACCTTTGGCCTATCTATTTTTATAAAGTTAAATTTGATAAACTTTGACCATAAATACAAATTAATATATTTAAATAAAAATATTATGTGAAATATTGTTAGATTCATTTTAGTATCGGTTAAATTTAGAGGTATCTTGAGCTTCCATCTTAAAACCAATTAGTAATAAGTGGAGGTGACCTAAAACCTTATATGTAAGTCATTATCTTTGTAAGAAACCGATGTGAGATATATCTTTCAACACGCCCCTCCCGTGCCAATGTGGAGACACTCCACGACTCACGACTCATAATGAGCCAAATTAAAGGGAATCCACACATCGGCCCAATAAACCCAAATCAGACTCATGTCTTAAATAATTAGCTCTGATACCATCTTAAATTTAGAGGTATCTTGGGATTCAATCTTAAAACCAATTGGTACTCAGTGGAGGTGACCCAAGACATTATATATCAGTTATTATCATTGTAAGGAACCGATGTGGTATATATCTTTCAATATCTATTTTTTAAATATCAGATTTTTTGCAGAAATTTTACATGTAGTTAGAGATATTGATGGTCAAGCATAATCATTGAAAATCGTGAAAAAGTTTATAAGCCAAAATTGTTGGGATGGAGTTGCTATAATATAGCAAAAAAATGAGGACAAGCGACTTTGTAATTACAAACGCAAAAGTTTCATTTACTCGTATATGATAGTGTGTTTTAAATTTATTTTAATTTAAAATTATTGCACGTTATAAAATAGCGTTAAATGCATTTACATACGACCTTACAATTACAAACACAAGAGTTTTGTGTAATGGACTGGTTTAGTGGTAAGACACACTCCCAATAACTGATAAATTTATGGCTCAAAACACACTCACATTAAGAATTGTGAATATTAAAACAGTTTCTTGACGAAGATTATCTAGTGTCAGGGAACGTGTCGGTGGTTCCCGTTGTGGTCTCCCAACCTGCATGTGGTCGATGCCAGTGAGATCGTGGTGGTTCCGGTTTCGGTGGCAGCGGTTCGTTGGTGGTCCATCGTTTGGGTGTTCCCAGTATCGCGTCCCTAGTTATCAAGTGGATGAAGTTTCATGCTACACTGTGTTTCAACAGATTCAATGATTATGTTTCCTAGTTAGGCCTTACATTATGGTGTTAATATGTAATTTGATTGATTATACATAACATTTTAAAAAAACAAACACAAGAGTTTTATGGAAAGGCGTCAGTTTTACAATTACTACAAATTAAAAGTTTTTTAGTGAAAAATAAATACGGAAAATTGGGATGACCTTCCATATGTTCTAACATTTAATTGCTCATATGCTAAGTTGAAAGAAAATAAGAGAAAAAAAATTACTCTGAATGAATTTCTTATAATAAAATGTGAAAGTATACAACTAATAAGGCAGATTGAAAAGATACATAAAGCTAATTAATCAATTTTAAATGCTGAAAATTTAAAAAATTCCTTCTAATCCATCAATTTTTTAGTTATACTACCCCGATTCAAATAAACTTTTTATTTGACTTTCTGAAGCCAAACGAATCAAACTTCAACCATTAATTCTCATAATATATACTCCGTATGAAAAATAATTATCATGTGATATGTTTTCTTGACATATACGTTAAATTTTTATTATTTATTATTTTTTTAACTTCATAAACAAATATATTAGTAGTTAAAAATTGATGCAGTTAACTTCTAAAAGTCAAATTAAAAATTTTATTTCGGGAGGGAAGGAGTAGGCGCCATAGATTATTTGGTGAAAAAAGAGTAAAGTGCGTTTTTAACTCTATATTTTGGGCGAAAATTCAGAAATGACCTTGTAAATTATGAAAGTGCCAAAAAAAATCCTAGAAATCGTTGACCGAAATGTCAACGACAGAAATGACCGAAAATCGTTGAAATGACAGTTACCCTTCTTTTAAAAACCTTTAAAAAATTAAAAGACATTAATGCCCTTAGTTTTTAACAAAACAACAAAATTCCTCTTTTTTCCCCATTCCAGTCCGTTGCGTGCCCCATTTCTTCCCGACTCCCATCCCATTCTGCTGTGCCTATTTCTTCCCCACTCTGCCCCCCATCACTGCCTCCGCTACGCCTCCACGATGGTGCCGCTATGAGTAGTAGCTTCGGAATGTTCTTCGTAGTTCTCTTCGGACTGTATTTGTTTCAATTTTGTGAGGGTTGTGCAAACGGGCGGGCTAGGTTTTCAGCTTGGTGGTGGGCGTCTATTATGCCGGTGATGGGAGCTTTTAGGCGGTGGTGGGGAGCTGTTACACGATGGAGGCTAAGCGGGTAGCGTTCAACGGTGGGGGGGGGGGTGGCGAGGGATAGGTGGAGCTAGGGTAGGTGGAGGAGAGGTGGCGCAGGGGCTAAGGTTGAGCGGTGGCTGGGGAGAGGTGGTGTGCATCGGAGAAGAGTGGTGGTGGTGCGGGGTTTGAGGTGGTGGTGCGGTGGAGGATTTGGGCGGAGGGTTTAGTGCAGAGGTGGTGGCGTGGCGTGGCTGAGCTTGTGGCGGCGGAGCTGACGGTGGCGACGACGCTCGGAGGCGGCAGCTCATGTTTAGGGTGTTTGAAGAGGTTTAGGGAAGTTGGAGAAGAAGAAGTTTAGGGGGTATAATGGTCATTAGATATTTAGTTATAAATTTAGGGAGTATTTTTGTCTTTTCACGTTTGATCAATGTCTGAATTGCATCGATAAATGCCTGAATAATGTAAATTGGGTAAGATTGCACATTTTAACAATCTTATATGGTCATTCATGCACTTTCAGATTTTACAAGATATTTATGCATTTTTTCAATCTTATAAGGTCATTTTTGCACTTTTCCTAAAAAAATCAACATTTGCACAAACGACAGTTTTAGAAACAAAAGAAAAAAGAAAAGAATATACCGCTTGTACGGTTGTACCTTTTGAAAAATCGCAACGGCGTTATTACAAACAATCAGAAAAAATCCGTTACAACTTACAACCCCAAAATTTGAATAAAAGTTGCCTCCCTTCCCGAGGGCTTTCAAAAATTCAAACTCACAACCACTTCAACAACTTCAAAAACAGAAAGCAGAGCAAAGCGTTTTTAGAGAGAGAAATGGTGGTTTCTGGTGCGAATCCAATAAGCGTTCCTTCTAAGGAGCATCACAAAACCTATCAGGAATGGTTCGCCTTGGCCGATTCAGGTGAAGAAATTTTTTGAATCTATTTCCCGTTTTGCGTTTGAAGGCTAATTTGATTCTGATTGCTTTGATTTTGATGTGTTGCAGATGGCGACGGCCGCTTGACGGGGAATGACGCCACTAAGTTCTTCGCTATGTCGAATCTCTCCAGGCCTGAACTCAAGCAGGTAGGTCATTTGATTATTACGCGATTGAAGTAGATTTTGCCAATACTTCAGTATTTTCAATGTCGTTTATGTGATTTGTAAGCGAATTATCAGATGAGGTTGATTTGGTTGCTGATTCAAAAATGTGATCCTCTTTTTGTTTGTGTATTTGGTGGATTTTGCTTGTAGGTTTGGGCTCTGGCGGATTCCAAGCGGCTAGGTTTTCTCGGACTTCCGGAGTTCATTACTGCAATGCAGGTGGAGAACTTTTGTGGTATATGAGATGCACACGATAGCTAGGATTCCGATTGTACTTGTTTATCTGATTTGTTTTCATGATTTACAGTTGATCTCACTCGCACAGGACGGTCACAAAATAAGCTCAGATTTATTGAGGAATACTGGTGAGTGGATTTAGCTTAACGCTGCGCTTTGTTTACCCTGTCATGTGATTAATGGTTTTGCTGCTTTGATTTTGTGAACCTAGAATGTGACAATCTGCCTGAAATGGATGGTTTGGATGACTTGATGAAAGTAAGCATTTCTTCCTTACATTTGATTCTACTCAGAATTCCTTCACTACTGCTTCTCTGTTTTTAATGACATCGTCTAACACCAGCCTCATCATTCTTGCTCATTACCTCTAGAAAAGCAAGGGAAAACCTGAAGCAACAGGTCTGATTACTAGTTCACTCTATTTGGCATTTTTTGTGTCTCAGTGTGGAACTGGGGATTAGTATTTAAACTCTGCGACAATTTTATGCAGGAACTCCTCAGCTGTTGGTTATTCCATCAGTTAATGTAGCTAAAACAAAATCTATCAAAAAGGTATTTGCATGGTTCATTTTTATATTTGCATGATATCCATATATTTGAGACTTATGTTCTACTGCACTCGTGTTTTGTTCCCCTCTGTGCATCAAGGCGGTGTCAACAACAGTTATTTCAATGTACACTTAACTTCACTAGTTCCCATTCTTGTATTTGTTGATGTCATTGGTTTTAAGAGTGATGCTAATGTCTCTCATGTTCTTCCAGACCTTTAGTTCTGTTGGCGCAGCTACTTCAGTAATTGATGGCTTGAAGAGATTGTATTTTGAAAAGCTGAAGCCACTGGAAGTCACTTACCGTTTTAATGATTTCGGACTTCCATCTTTGGTAAGCTTTCTTTTAGTAATTAGAGTTTGAATAGAAAATTCCTGTCGGTATAGTTTTCTGAACATCTCATGTTTGACTTCCTTCCATCAACAGACCAATAGTGATTTTGAGGCCAAACCAATGGTCATGCTTTTGGGGCAATATTCAACTGGAAAAACTACCTTTATAAAACATTTGCTGGGATGTAGTTATCCAGGTTTATTTCCAAGCCTTTTTTACTTGCACTTTCTGTGTTTTCTAATTAGTTATATAGTACCTTAACTGATCTGCTTGTTCCTTTGTAGGAGCTCATATCGGACCTGAACCGACTACTGATAGATTCATAACTGTTATGGTAAGAACATTTGATACATGTTTGTGTATGTTTATATGTATTTAAAGGAATTTTGGACTGACCTTGAAAAATAATACTGTTAAATTGAGGAATGGAACCAAAAGGATATCTTGGTAACGTATGAAAGATCCGGAGTCAGTTTAAAGGACATTGCTGATTCAGGTTGTTAATTTTGGTTATGGTCTGATGAGTAGCTTTATTTTGCTCACCTCAGTCTGGACCAGATGAGCGGAGCATTCCTGGGAACACAATAGCCGTTCATGCAGAAATGCCATTCACTGGGTTAAAAAGTTTTGGAGGGGCTTTTTTATCAAAGTTTGAGTGTTCCCAAATGCCACATCCTGTGAGTTTTGAGATTGTGTAGCCTTTTGTTAGTTTGGGTTGTTTTGGTCATAAACAGTAAAATGACACTGAATTCATTGATCTTTTAGTTGCTAGATCACATCACTTTTGTGGATACTCCTGGTGTTCTCTCTGGGGAGAAGCAGCGTACACAACGTAGTTATGATTTTACAGGTGTTATTTCTTGGTTTGCTGCAAAGTCCGATCTTATACTTCTCTTATTTGATCCACACAAGCTAGACATCAGTGATGAGTTCAAACGAGTCATATCATCACTACGTGGAAATGAGGATAAGATTCGTGTTGTTTTGAACAAGGCAGATCAAGTTGATACACAGCAGGTGAAGACCATTAGCATAATTAGAACCATTCGTTCCTATCTACTATGACAGAATTAGCTGCAAAATTTAACCACCTTTCATTGACGCAGTTGATGAGAGTTTATGGTGCGTTAATGTGGTCCCTTGGGAAAATTCTGAACACGCCTGAGGTGGTTCGTGTGTACATCGGGTAGGTTTTTATGTGTTTTTTTTTTCAATACTAAGGAAGTTGAAAACCAAGAGCTTAAGCATGCTGCAATCTCTATGGATAGATATTTGATATTTAGTTATATAATATCTTAGTTGTGACTTGCATAGAATTAAGATGATGTGCAACTTACTTAGAATCAGAAGTCATTTCTTTGAATGTAGGTCTTTCAACGACAAGCCAGTTAATGAAGAAGCTGTAGGCCCTATGGGGAAAGACCTCTTTGAGAGAGAGCAAGATGATCTTCTTCAAGATTTGATGGACATTCCCAAAAAAGCATGTGATAGGAAGGTATACTTCATTCTTGCATCATTGATTATGAGTTCAGCTTTAAGCATTTTAGCTGAAGAGTTTAATCTTATTTCCGTTTATCAGATAAATGAGCTGGTTAAGCGTGCAAGGGCCGCAAAAATCCACGCCTACATTATGAGTCATCTCAAGAAAGAGATGCCAGCATTGCTGGGCAAGTCGAAAGCTCAGCAGAAGCTCATCAGCAATTTGGAGACTGAGTTCTCAAAGGTTGTTTTAACTCTATTCTTTCCATCACATTTCCGTCTTACCAACTTTTCCGGATAATAATCGTTCTGTTGGTGAATGAATGAAATGACTGAAACAGGTTCAAAGGGAGTTCCATTTGCCACAAGGAGATTTTCCGGTTGTTGAACACTACCGACAGGTTTTGAGCAGTGGATACCACCTTGATGAATTCGAGAAGCTAAAGCCTAAGATGATTCAGGCTGTGGATGACATGCTTGGTTATGATATTCCTGAAGTACTGAAACACTTCAGGAATCCTTACGAGTAGTACTGAAACACAAATGATTCACTTCAAGAAAGCTTGAAATGAAGTACTACTATGCTGTTTAGTATTAGTGCAGAACTTATGTAATATGCATATTCCAAGCCGGGATTTAGTCTGAACTACTTTTTTTCTGTGATTTTTTATGCAGCCGTTTAAAAAAAATGAAAGTAGTGGAATAAGATTTTCCAATATATCCAGTTTTCCCTTTGGACTTTGTTTTACAGCAATATTATTATATTTTTCAATTATCAGTACAACTACAAATTTACTAAAATATCCTTATTGAAATTTAATTAATTTCTAATTATTTAAGTTTAGTCCAAACCAACTTCAAATTCTGAAAATATACTCCCTCATTTCTATCCAAAGTTGCCTAAAAATCAAACTGAGGTGAATTTTGATCATTAAATTTAATTAATTAATTATTTAGGACTATTGACTTCATCGTAGTATATATTTATAAATTATTATTTTTTAATTTTTACAATAATTGAATATATAATTTTTAAACATTGACGTGCAACTGATTAAAATGTCAAATTAAACAAGATATGAGGAAGTATATCCTATTATTTATGTACACAAATAGATTATATCGATCATAACTCATGAGTATCGAGTTAAGGTATTTGACCTTATGTAATATATGCACCGTACTCGCATAGCAATATATTAGTAACGACTTGGGTATTAGATTGACGGTATTTACATCTAAACAGTAAGTTATATGAAGTATTTTAGAATTGATATTTAAGATTAAATATTAAAAAATAATTAAGATTAAATTTTCATGAGAAATGAATATATCTTTTTTTACTGTATTTAAAAGAACTGGGCATTGTTTACATCAACATCAAAGTGGATCAATAATGAAAAACACAACACCAAAAATTAGCATTTTGTTTGCCATTTTCAAAAATAACAAATCTAGCGGAATGCATTAAATAGTCTATATGTTTTGTTATTTATGACACACTTACTATAAATGAATGTTTTTTTTTATTTGGCACTCGTTCCATTTTTTTGAAAGATTATTTCAATTTAATCTACTCATTCTAATTTTTACATTTTACATTAAATATCATACATTCATTTTCTTTACTCCTGTTGTCTCAATTCAAGCTGCACACTTTTTGGTCAACTTTCTCATACCATGTTTGACCAACGATAACTTTATTTATGTATA
>JAULKM010000006.1:611235-622072 GCA_032355605.1 Rubia tinctorum | reverse complement strand
TTTAAAAAGAGTCGTAAGTCTTAGGAAGAATACAGAATGTTTATGCAATCCATATTATGAAAGAATACAGAATCCCGCATTTGACTGAACAAGATTACACTGATACTTTACATTTGAGAATAATCTGTGCAGTGAATGTGCACGAATTGTGCACTAATTGTGCAAGATCATACGAATAAATTATATATTTTTTAAAGCAGATCAGACAAGGTAATGCATGCAATAAATACAGCTCAGTAAACAATCTCTTAAACCATCTCAATAGTAAAGATCAACTGAGAAGGCATTTTGCACCGTGCATATTCTGTGCAATCAGTAGGACACTCAAGTTTTATTTTTATTTTAAAAATACAAACTAAATTTGCAAAAAATGAAACTAATCAAAATGACCTTCAAATTATATATAGAATAATTTATCAGCTCTTTAACTCAAAAAATTGCTCTAGCTGCGTTTTCAAACAACCATCAAGCTATGCAGAATCTCTGAGGATAGCAAGAAAGAAAACAAATTCACCTCCATCTACAATGCTGAAACAATATAGTGACTCGGAGTACAAGAATCTGCCAAAACATGTAGACATAGGATAATAGGATTCGGTAAAAACAGGAATTATGGACCACGCTACCCCAAATTCCCCCTAAAAACCTCATACAGTGCACCTTTTTTTAGCAAATTCATACACCTCTATATGAAGCATGTGACTACGACTACAGCCAAAATCATCAAGAACGAAAGACAAGGAATAAACAGCTGAAAACATTCACATCAACACATAGCAGCACACATTCATTTCTAACACAAGAAACCCACAAGATCATCATCCCGCCTCCAAGTAGCTAAAACTGAATGCTCAAACTCTGCACCCCCACCCTAAACACATACCGGATTCGCATAACAAGATAAACAATCCTACAACATTTCCATCACATACAATGACAATCCATCACATGCATATAAGAACATCAATAAAACAATCATGATCATATATTAGTAAAAACAATGATAGAGCGAGTTTGTTTTACCCCGGTGACCTTCACGAACTGTCCATTCACAGCTCCCCTGAGCTCAGCATCCGGGTATTTCTTCAAATACCCCATCAAACCTCTCCTTTTGTAAGCCAGGTTCCATAAGAGCACCAGCATAACACAGCTTAACACAGCGCCGAGCGCCACCAGAAGCACCGCCTTCTTCACCGCCACCATGAGAAAAGCCCCAACCAGCAACCCCATCACCATCACTATCGCGAACAGCCACATTGCGGCCCTGGAAACCCTAAACCCGTACTTGGAGCCGAAGCCGAGGCTGGTGACGGCAGGGCCGTAGTTGGCCTTGCTGGAGGCCGCCGCCGCGGACGGCTGGCGGCTGCGGGAGCTCAATGGGCCGGAGGTGATGAGGCCCGTGGGCTGGATAGGCGTGACGGGCCCAGAGAAGGAGGATGAGGACGAAGAGTAGCGCTTCGGGATGGGCCCAGAGCCGCCGGACTTGGGCCCCGCCTGCCCGGAATTCGGCCCCGATCTGACCGATCCGCTGTTCCTCGCCGACGTTGGCTTCTTCAGCGTCGGTGGACCCCCGTGGTGGTGGTGGTCCCCACCGCCGCCAACATAAAGGGAGGAGGAGGAGGAAGAAGTCTCAATGCCGTACATCTTCCCCAGCTCGCCGGACTTCTTGACGTCGCCGCCGGTGTACGGCACCGCTCGGGAGGACATTGTCGGAAGCCGCTCCTTGAGCTGCTGCTCCGGCCGCCCCGACACGATGAGCCCGCTCGGCAGTTGGTGGGACCCGGTTCTTCCACCGCTCATTGTTGGTTCTTTATTTCTTTCTCTCTGTAAATGGTTTTTCCTGTTGAGGAAAGATGGAGGATTCGGTTTGGGTAATCTGAGGAATTTGGTTCCGAATTTATAGTGTTTTTCAAACGGTGGCTTTGTTCCGATGTTGTTGAGTTCTATGTCTATCTCTGTGTGTGTGAGAGAGAGATGGTAAAGAGTAGAGAGTGTTCTTTTGGAGAGTGACAAAAGCGTGTAGTAATGGAGGCCAACGTGAAATTACCATTTCAGGCCTCTCTTCGCCTACTGCCTTAAACGACCCCCATTTCGAAGACAGCCCTATTATGGTAAATTGCTAGAAATATTACAAACTAAACTACCCCTTCTGTTCTAGAGATTGTCCAGAATAATACCTGCTTTTAATCGAAATTTATAGTTTAATACTCGAATTTGGAATTTATATTTTAAAAGTATCAACCTTTTCATTTATGTCTCAAAAGATAACTTTCAGAAGAAAAAAAATAGGTACCAATTTGGATAAAAAAATGTGTCACAATGGTATTCACTTTTAACTAAAAAGTACATTTCCTGAACATCTATTAAAGAATAGGTACCTTTTCAAAACAATTTTAAAATTCAGATACCAAACTGTGAATTTCACTCAAAACGGTACCATTTCGGACATTTTCTCCATGAAAATATAATGTTTAGAAATTACATGTTACGACGAATTTAACAAAATTCACATAATAGTATTATTGTTCATATATCTATTTAAGTTGTAGTCAAAGTTCGACAACCTTAATAGCTAAATAGTAAGTGTGCAGATTCGATTGGAACGCGGAATACAAATATTTGTGATTATGTCACATTTCTTCTACTTTAACGTATAACTTTATTATAAAAGCCTGCCATTTTTGGCTAGATAAGGCAGGAATGAGCGTAAAAAATCTCTAACATTTTGCGGGTTTTGAATTTTTAATCCGTCTGGTCTGTTCTCCAACACGTTCTTCTCGTCACTTCAAGTGTGAACAGCACACATCTTACGTCCATGGAAAATTCGAGGTTCGGAATATGTTTATTGTCACGAGAAATGCTTCGGAATGTTTGTTTTCGTGCGTGACGAATGATTTGTTGGAGCTGTAAGAAAAAGGGATCAAGGTTTTATGGATCTGTGTCGGTGAAGAGGGCGGGTTCGGAAACTACATGTGGTGATGGGGACCCAATTGCAAACGTAGTAGGGTAATGTTAGTAATGGAATCCTTGGGATAAAGATCGTGAAAGGAATTCAATGGCTGCTATCACTTTCATGCTAATCTATAATTACATGACCTAATTTATTAGTGTGTGTATTTAGCATTTTGTGTTTAGTCTACGCTAGAAGCACTTGGAATGTAAGTCTCCTCACCAAACTAACAGGCTTTACAGGTTTGTAATTAATACGGTAAACATTTAGTATCTATTAATGAAACAGTAATTAAATAGAGGATCTATACTCACCGGGAATTTCTTCAATTAAATAGAGTGTCTATCCTAACTATAAAAAGGGATGTTGTAACTAAATTTTTCTTTATAAAGCAGGGTGAATACCGACTTGACTGTCGATTCTTATATCTTATTCGATAACCAATGTTCTGCAAAATAAAGTGTTATGATGATCTGCAAGACAAAATCTCCAGCGTGTTGGATAGAAAACTCTCTCACACGTTTGTGTATCAATAATAAGAACATAATGAACAGAATAAGAACATATCGTGACATTTATAGATGTACTGCCCTATCGATGACCCTATCGATGATCTGAATATTACTAGGTTTAAAAATAGTAATTTTCTTATTGGAGTATTACCAACTTATCCTCTTGCAATTTTTGATATAGTCTTTCGGTCAAAATGTGGTTCAACCTACTGATGACTCTAAGGTCCTATACATTAGATTTGGTCCAGACATTGTGAGAATATCTCAGCTAATGTAGGGATCTCGTCCTCCAAACTCCATTTCGGTGCCATTACCGTGGGCTCACTGGACCCTCCTGTCTTCAATCTCTCTTGTGCGAGAAGTACAAGTTCCAGTTACTTTCCTTCGAAGCGCGAACTGTTTGTCAAGTTGAGAGATAGATACTGACGCTGAACAGATTACCTCCTTAGATGTGTAGGTGCTTGCAAAGATTTACCTACGACATCTTGATCAGATGAGAAATAATGTAGAAACATTAATTACATCCCTTTTTATATAATTTCTATTTATTTAACCATTTTAGTTCAGTGGAATTTAATTCAGATTAGCGTTCTCTTACTTGTTATATAAATTAGTTGAATTTTTGCTCGCTCACCTGGGTATCCTTTTGCATGAGAAACTATAAGAGGGAATCCAATATTGAAAGGGAAAAGAAACCCCCCTCAGATAGTCTAATCAGGACATAGGTTTTGAATTATTTTAAATGTCCATCACAATCAGATCTAATGAACTACTCCCTCCCTCCCAGCTATTTGTGCGAAGGGAGAATTTTAACATTATTCTTTATTAAAATTTGATCATATTTGAATAAATATTGTTCAATTCGTCGTAATAAGTATTTTTCAAATATTAACTTTTTTATTTTTCGTTATTATGTGTAAGTAAAAATATTAACAGACAAACATGTTTCTTAAACAACGTGATAATTCTCTCCGCAAAAATAGGTGGGACAGAGGGAGTAGAATCGGAGGGTAATCTGTCAATTTCCCAAGATACGATTAACAATGTTCTTAGCTCCATCATTAGCAAGTTGCTATTACTATAAAACAAACCTTAAACCACACCACCGCTTATTAGGAACATTAATTAATACTGGGCTCACCCTCTTTTGGAACAAACCAAAAGGTTAAGACTGAAAACCCTGTCTACTCATTTGAAAGGATTAGCAGAAGCTGACCTAAATGGCAAAAATTCCTAGGTCCCATCCCAATATAACCAACCAATTACTCATAATTGCATAACAAATTAGTTTAAGCATTTAAAAAAACATTTATGATTCTGAATTTAAAGGGCTGCATGGCCAGGACTGGGCAACCATACCTCAAAGGAGTCGAGACAAACATCCAGCTCAACCTGCCAAAACAAGAGCAAAGAAGTGCGTATTCTCCTAGACTTTAAGCACAAAATCTATTTCTCTATAAGCAGACAAATGAAAATATTATCCTGTCTGCCCATTTTTCACCACAGGGATCTCATCTCAAGAACTTGATCTAAAAGTGGAAGTAAATACTCTAATGACATTGACAACCAAACCTAAATAATGGACTTAACTCTTAAGAAACAACTTTAGAAATAATATAAACTGTAATGTCGGGAGAAAGGGATGGAGTACGAAATGGAGCAGAAGCTGCAAGCAGTACTCTCAGTGATGGTTATCCGCACTTCATCCGTGTTCTATAACTAGTTGGGGTTATTCTCTAGCATTCACTGCACTAGAAGTCACTGATTGTTTCTACTTCCTAACCCTCTGAGATGAAAAATAAGGCCACAAAATGCAAGTTCGTGTGCATTCACTGCAGTAGCAGTTAGTGATTTTCCATCACTATGAGTAAACCCACATTAGAGAGAAGAACTAATTGCATTTAAGCATGACTTCGTATCATCCAGAGTTAATACTGCAATCAAATTTCACCAAGCCAAGCCGACAAGATGCAGTTCTAATTTTCCCTCAAACTTGCAAGGGATCACAACTAGCCTAACAGGCTGATCAAAACTCAAATAACAAACCAGATGGAATGTGCCTTTGCGCCACAAAACTATGCTATTACCTTCCTTATCTGTAGTATTAGAATGCTCATAATGGGCATGAAATGCTTAATGCACAAAAGAATATCAAAGATAGGAGTTTCTTTTAATGTTGATATGTTAGAGCTTATGAAGGAAAACTTCTTCATCAACTACCAAATGCCAAAGGCAACTAGATTAACTATATCATCAGAATGCTGCATCTCTGGCCACACAATCCCAACAGGTGAAAGTTATAACAAAAACAACTTTCCTTCTTTAAGGTGTATGGCATTGATTAGAAATTCAGGACAGAAGATTTTTAGAGCAAAAGTAGGACATATCAGTGTAACGTTCACCACATGCACCAATCAAATCAAACATTAAGCCTTTCATATAAATTGGAATTAAGTTCAGACATGATGGTCTGGGCACCAGGAATTAATCATCTGACCCACCTAACAACCAGCAAAACTTGAAGTAAATATAAGCCCTGTAATCAGTAGATTCTTATTCACATTCCATTAATTCTATATAGCCACGAGCTCTCAGCTTCAATAACAACTAATGATGCCGAAAAGGAATGTTAGAAAGTAAAACTAGTCCAACATTAATAATCTCCCAAAACCAGATAGTCTGTTGCAGTCTACAACCTTAACCATGCTGCTGATACAGTACAAAAGATGCTACACCCTCCTTAGAACAGTCATGTTAATCTCGCCATCGAACAGAAAATTACCTTCACAATCCACCACAAACACTCTGAAGCATAGCTTTAGCATTTTGCAGACGAGCAATTTCCTGTACATTTGAGGCATCAACCATGCGAATTGCCTGAATCTCCTCCTCCCACTTCTGCATCTGTTCCTTGTGTATTCTAAAACAAAGTAAACTTCAGAAAAGCTAAAAATATATATACAACCATAACCTCAAGCCCAACAACCATAAATTCCAGTACTCACGAGAACATTCGTTCTTCGAATTCGTCACTCAGAGCCTTCAGCATTGACTTTCCTGAGTCCAGAAGCTCAGAAACCTATATCAACCAATAGTTACAGGCATAAGCAAAAAGACGAGCAATAATCTATTGCCAATTACCAGCAAAACACCTCTCCTCATCAACATTTTAGTGTTATATCAGAAAATATACAGTAACTAAACCTACCAGCTTAGTAAAGTTCTGGATCTGTTCATGAATGCGAGCAATCTCCACCAATATCTCTTCAGATCCAATGCTATTATCCTCCGGTTCTTCCTCTCCATTATTTTCCACGGCAATGGCATCACCAGCATCCTTAACGACCAACTCCATATGCTCGTTCTAATTACCCAATCCAAAACACAATTACAGTAATAATTTCAATTAAACGACTCATTTTCTCACTCTTTCTCCAAACCGTAAAAAGAAAGGAAATCCGTACCGAGAGTTTCATTCGTTTCTCTTTCGGACTCGGATCCTCCGCTTCCATCTCAAAACAACACAATACTACAGCAGAAATAAGTCAAAATAAATTCATCATCTCTTCATTCCGCACGTAATTAAGCTCGAAAACAGATCGGAACACTAATCGTTCAAAATTCTTCATAATAGATAAATTCGTAAAAGAGAAACTCGAGAATTCAGAATAAACGTACCTCTGATCTGTGAGTAAGTTAACGGAGATGCGCTTTGCTCAGAACCTGTAGAGTATGAAGATTAAGAAATTAATCGGAAATTCCTTATCAATTAATCAAAAAAGATAGCAGCGAAACGGAAAATAAACAGAGAGAAGAGAAACTAACTTCTGCAATGTCACGACGAAGATAGAGAGAGAGCCGTTCAAAAATTCATTTCGCGTGTATTTATTTATTAAAGAATAAACCAGTGGCGGGAAATCTTTTGGGCTGAAAAAGCTCGGCCCATCCAAACCCTATTGGAAATGGGCTTGCCTCGTACATTTTCTGTATTTGAATATTCTCTACCATGAAATTTCATTTCGCAGTAGCAAACCCTAAAACCCTAGCGGCGGCGCAATGACGACGAGCTTGAAGAAGAACCGGAAGAAGAGAGGCCACGTCAGCGCCGGGCACGGCCGTATCGGCAAGCACCGGAAGCATCCCGGAGGCCGGGGAAACGCCGGAGGAATGCACCACCACCGGATCCTCTTCGACAAGTACCACCCGGGGTATTTCGGGAAAGTCGGGATGCGGTATTTCCACAAGCTCCGGAACCAGTTCCATTGCCCCATCGTCAACGTCGAGAAGCTCTGGTCGCTGGTCCCACAGGAGGCCAAGGACAATGCCGGTAAGGACAAGGTGCCGATGATCGACGTCACGCAGTTCGGGTACTTTAAGGTTCTCGGCAAGGGTGTTCTACCGGAGAATCAGCCCGTCGTGGTGAAGGCGAAGCTTATCTCCAAAATCGCCGAGAAGAAGATAAAGGAGGCCGGCGGCGCTGTTGTACTCACCGCTTAGTTTGTTATGCCTTTAGTTTGACCTAAATGTTTTCGTTTTGTTTGTTCGGTGAAATGAATTTTGTGTAATTTGGATTTGATATGGAATTGAGAAACTTTATCTTGGAATTGTGGGGTTGTTTTGTTATTTTGTTTTGATTCAATTCGTATATCGGCCATTGATCATGACTTGTCAGAATCAATAACATGGCAGAAGTGGTAGAAAGCTACGAAACACAAATTCTCGATTCATGTTTTTTTATTTCTTGAAGAATCTAAGGTATTCTTCTGCTATCTTATCATTCATTCAATCCACACAAATTTTCCAGATGCAGAAAGTCATGCATGATGAATCATGATGTCAGAAATTTATTTAGATTCATAAGCACGATCCATATAATGAATTTTGAGCAGCTATTCTTAGTCACCTATGTCAATTTATTCTATTTTAGTTAACTATCTAAAGCGAGAGCTAAAGAGCGCTTAAAATTGTCGGGAGGGAGGTTAGTTTTACTTGTCTCAGCATAAGAGGGCTTAAATTTTCAGGTTGTGGGTTAATTTTGGGCTGTCGTTGAAACTGTTGGAATAAGAGTGCTTAAAATTGTCGGGTTAAAGTTGTCCGGGGGAGGTTAGTTTTGCCCGTCGGCTAAAGAGTGCTTCAAATTATCAGGAGAGGGGTCAGTTTTACACGTCGGCTAAAGAGTGCTACAATTTGTCGGGAGGGAGGTTAGTTTGGCTTGTCCACTAAAGAGTGCTTAAAGTTATCAGAAGGGATGTTAGTTCTGCCTGTTTGCTAAAGAATGTTTAAAATTGTTTGTCAGGGGGGAGGTTAGTTTTGCCCGTTAACTAAAGAGTACTTAAAATTGTCGGGTGGGAGATTAGCTCTACCCGATTTCGCTAGTGTGCGTTGGATACTTGAATTCTGATGGATTTAGAAAGGGCTGATGTATTTGAATCGATTGTTATTGATGCAAGAGGAGGAAATGGAATCCATATATTCCAAGATCCCTGTGACCACTAAGCAAGAAAACATTGAATGGCTCAAAAGAAGAGACAGAAGAGTGGATTTCTTTGGGAAATAAAAGAAAATGAAATAGCTTTACTTTGTAAGCAAGTCACGGGAGTTTCCTCATTATTTCTTGCTTTCAGATCATGCTTCTTTCTCTTAACCACTTTTCCTCATGATATGCCAAAAGGCCATGCCAACCTTACAATCTCTCTTTTCTTTCTGGATAGAAAAATTTCCCATTTTTGTATGGACTTTCTCTTCTTCCTTCCAATATTTTCACCATGAATTCGAATGAACAGTTCTGTTTCTTGCTTCATTACAAAGGGTTTGTCGTGAGTTCTTTCCTGTAGTATTGGTTTCTTTTTGTCGGTTTTTGCTGTCGCTTAAACATGCAGGAGTATGCTGATGGAAAACTCTGTTCCGGGCTGTGTTTAGATCTGATTCGCGCGTCGTGTTTAGTTATGTACATGAAGAAGCATATCCCAACTGCCATCTCTGTTGAGGACTCATGTTTCTGAATCAGTTCATGCATTTCTTGAAGTCAATCCACACCTTCAGAAGGAAAGATGCTTGTTTTATTTGAAGATTTTGAGTTGTGACCTGAAAAGTTGGCGAGATCAAGGTTTTGTGTTTTAATTTTCCAGAAATCATGATGGCTTTTCCATGTTTCAAACCTATTAGTAGGCTGAGGAAGTCTAAGAAACAACCATTGTCGATTCCTTCATCCTCTTCCAGAGCCCAGATGAACACTGACATCGACAACATGGAGAGGAAGAGATTCGACAGTTTGGAGTCATGGTCGATGATCTTGGAGTCCGATAATGTGGAGAGTTGGGAGGCATCAAAGGAGGATCAGGAGGAATGGACGGCTGATCTTTCGCAGTTGTTTATAGGCAACAAGTTTGCATCGGGTGCTCACAGCCGGATCTATAGAGGGATCTATAAGCAAAGAGCCGTGGCTGTGAAGATGGTCAGAATCCCGACACATAAAGAGGAGACTAGAACCAAACTCGAACAGCAGTTCAAGTCCGAGGTTGCCTTGCTTTCGCGCCTATATCATCACAACATAGTACAGGTTAGTCAAATGTTCTCTTCTTCTGTCTGATACAAGAAAATCATGTTTCTTACAAGTTTGGTTAAAGAAGATGGATATAATTTTGGATTGTATTTTGAAAGCATTGTAGATTTTTGCCAGTTTGGTGAGCATTTATTACTCATCAGAACCATTGTTCAATTACCTATATGGCATGCAATTGCATATCTTGTTGAACTGAAAGATACATGAATACTACATTTCAGAGAAGTAATAAATAGTTAAATCATACATCAAACACTAGATTATGGACCATTTACTCGCAGATTCATGTAATCATCAAAACTGCAAGTTAGCTAGCTAAAAATCACCATTATTAGACCATCTCCAACGGGGTGTTTTTGGACCTGCTTGTAAAATTTCCAAAGATTGCAGCATGTCTCTCCTCGTTGTTTCAAAATACACGCACACGGTTATTCTAACTGCAAATAAAGACCAAACTCTAATAAATCCACAAGAAGTTATACTGATGTTTTGTTTTGTTTTACATTATAGTTCATTGCAGCCTGTAAGAAGCCTCCTGTATACTGCATCATCACAGAATACATGTCTCAGGGAACTCTGAGGATGTATCTGAACAAGAAAGCGCCGTATTCGCTCTCAACAGAAACAGTTCTGAGGTTAGCCCTTGACATATCCCGGGGAATGGAGTATCTCCACTCCCAGGGGGTGATCCATAGGGACCTGAAATCGAGCAACCTGTTACTCAACGACGAGATGCGTGTTAAGGTTGCTGATTTCGGGACATCCTGTCTGGAGACCCAGTGTCGGGAGACAAAGGGCAACATGGGAACTTAT
>JAULKM010000006.1:595664-608225 GCA_032355605.1 Rubia tinctorum | reverse complement strand
AAACTTTTTACTCTCTTCATTCAATTTCATCCACACATTTCAACTTGCAAAAAAAACAACACGTAAACCTATGGTGCCAAACATAGAAAAACGGAGGGAGTAGAGAATATGAAACATACAAAATAGCCGTTGATGTGGTGCGAGTGGACAGGCATAGTAAGTCATAAATACACATGGATACATTTAAGTGGTGTTTTCTTTTTTTTATGAAAACAATTAAATGGTGTTTGGTTGACAACCATAATGGATCTTAAATAGTACACATGAATAACCTTAAGTGGCGTTCAGTTGGGCATGATGTATTTGTTGTGTGTTCGGTAACTAAATTTTCATCATTGAAATTCAACAATGGAAGATCAGCCCTAATATGCAATATTAAATCAAGTATCTTTATTTTAAGTACATATTATATTCTGAATTTATTGCTTAGTTCCAAAAATTAAGTACACATTAGAGTGACACGATATCCTATTAAAAATGTGTGCCATTTTTATTTTTATGGTAATATTTGATCATTTAGGATCACTCATTCTATCTTTTCTCACTTACACTCAATACACTTTACATAAATTCAATTAGCAAGAGGAATAGTATCACTCTTGAGCAAACAAAAGGAATAGTGCTGTGAAAAGTTAAGACACTTTGATTTTTTTTCCATGATTGATTTGATATGAATTGAAGTGTAACTAAATTAAAAATAACGTATCCTTACTCAAGGTTAAACGTTAGTGATGAAGATTATAAAAGTTAAATACTTTCCATCATCATCTTTCTTGAATGTCAGATTTGGATATGATTCCTCATATGCTTGGTAATCGATACTGAAGGGTAGTTAGTAATTATAATTAGGCATTTGCAGATGTATTGGATATTGGGTGACTACAAACATTAAACACGATCCTTGATAATCATATATCGGTAATCCAAAATACCGATATCTACTGTCATCATTCCCAAACAACCTAACATTGAACCATTTGAAATTGGGAAACACAAATTATTGGAGGGAAAGTATTTTCCGAGCTGCCTTTAACGATGAAAATGCCCCTCTCATTCCATACATGCCATGCAGTATCAACTATTACCATCTAGGCGCATGGACTTGGCAACCAACAACTGATGGTAATTACATTGTCACATGAGGATACAATTTAGGAATTAATTATCCACTTTATTTCAATGCAGGAAACCTGGCTAACAACATCTCTGACCTCCTCTTTACTTTAGAAGCAAACAAGGAATCTGAGGTTCCCACCAAAAACTAAACACTCCATATGGAGGTTGTGCTAGAATCAACTGCCATCATCAAATAATCGATGCCAAAGACATTCTAGGCATGAAACCTAATGTTTGACATGCTCGTGCAAGGATACATCTATGACTCACATATTCTTCCATCGTTCCATAGCTCACCAAATTTGATTTGCAGCAAATCTAAATGAGACGACATACAATTTTCAACAACCAAGTGCAGTACTAGAGCTTACTATCTAGGATATGGTGCTTATCAGATGTAAGACTGACGAAATAAACTCTTTCACGAAGAGCATTAAGTTCTCCAACCCCAACATAGTGTCCTACAAGCTAGCAAACAACTATACAGGCCTAACAAGGAAAAAAGACCATTTATCTGATAACAACCTTGATCAAGCTCAGGGCACTGTACACAGAACCACCCCAACGAGAAACACCCTATCCATTGGCACCGCAACATGTAAATACAGTACCCACCTTGGCTGGTTCATAAGAAACTCGAGTGGAGCATGGATTTATGGAGAGACACACGGGTTGCCCCCTCCTCTTCCTCCCCCCCCCATACATAGCTAACACGTGGAGACTCTATATTTGAGAACGGGCTTAAAATCATTATTAGACAGAGGTCTGCCAATCCAACAAATTCAAGGAGATGAGCAATGTAATTTGTGCCCAAAAGTAATTTATATCAAAAGACGAGATAATGTAAATGGTCACACATTGGTTACCCATGCCAAACAATTTAGATGCTATGTCTCTCCATAATCAATGTATTCATTTTTAACTTAAAAAAAGGATTACTCGCCAAAATTTAAACTCTAATGATGTTAATGCATTTTCAATTATGTTAAATTCTAGTTAGCTAACAAATTTAGCATAGCTAAAACCTATTTTAGCTAGCCACTTTAACTAATAGTTGGATTTAATGTATTTCTCCTTTTCACTTTCATTAGCTAAAATAGTCATGAAATTTAGTTAAATGGTCTAATAATGAATCATGCTATGTAACAATGTTGGCAAATTTGGGGACAATTGAGGCATCATCCGGCATGCTTTGTCCAAGATGATCAATGTAGTTCGACATATTTTCCCAACAGAATATAGAAAATTCCTAGGAATTCAATTTAGGCCTTAAATTATCTACTCTCCCCGTCCGTTTATGTTACCACAAAAAAAAATGTCTTTTTTAAAAAATTATTAAAATAATATAAAAATAGTTTATGAACAAAAAGAAATATTTTTAAAAAATTACATTCAAAATTTTGATAAAAATGAAGTAAGATAATAATATAAGAGTCTGTCTTTTGAAAGACGTTGTTTCCATAAGTCATGGAAATACCAAGATTTAAAGTGTAAATTAGAAAAAATGAAGATAAAATTTTCGGGTTGCATGAATCGGGTTATAAAATTTATAACTACTACACGTTGCATAATAAAATTTTAATATTGCAACAAAAACTTTTTACCTTTTATTATTCTAATTAAATCCCATTTTTTTCATAAACTTATGAAAATACCATATTTTCCAAGATTTTGCATAATATAATGATATCAAATAAGACATTTAAGATTCAAATAGGGGCGGAGGGAGTGTTTTCTCCTCATGCCACGAGTTATGAATCTGTTTCCAATATCCAGAAAGTTGATTTTCAGCATTTTGGTCTACCGAAGAATTTCTGGGAAAAATCGAATTTAACAAGAAAACAACATAGTAGTCCTACAAGAATCGCCATGGAGACGCCATTTCTGAAAAACCAACGTAGTAATCATTTAATTAATTAATAGGGTAGAGTGCATTTTTATCCCGAGTTTTTTTGTTTAGTGCACATATATTTTTTCAGTTTTTTAAAAGTGTATATATTCCTAATTTTTCAAAAGTGCATGTTACCCCTCACAACTTTTTGAAAGTGCACATACGGCCCTATAATTGAAAATTAGTGTTTGAAAAACTAAGAAGTATATGTGCACAAACAAAGAATTAGGAATATATGTCATTTTCAAAAAACTGAGAGATATATGTACACAAACAAGGAACTCGGATAATATGTACATTTAAAAAAAGAGTTAAGTGCTGAAATGACCATATGTTTTAGTCGAAAGTGCCAATATGACCTTGTAAAATCTGAAAGTGTAATTATAACTTTAATATTTGATCGAAAGTGCGAATATAACCCTGGAGATCATAATTTGACTGGAATTTTAGGAATTGACTATTTTACCCTTATTTTAAAAAAATAAAAAACTTGGAGAAGACTATATTGCCCGTGTAAATCTGAATTCTTCTTATTCTACACCAGATCCCTAAAATAGAAGAATTCAGGTTTGTAGTTACGTCCCCGCCGCTCCTGAATTCCCCGTCGCTCCACCACGCGCCATCACCGCTCGCCGTCACCGCTCGCTGATATCTACCCCATTTTCGCCCTACTTCGCCGTCACCGCTTGCCGCAGGCAGAGGGTCCAGGGCGGAGGACCGCGGGAGGAGGGCTTGGGAGGAGGGTGAGCCGAGGACCGGCGTCGTTTTGGCGGTGATTTTATCCGAGCTGGAAAACCCGAGATTCGGTAAGAATTGGAAATCGGGTTTGAGCTGGATTTTAACTGGGGAAACCAGCAATCCGGGGCATCTGATGACGGATGTTAGGAAATGGGATTCCGACGTGTGGGGCGGCGGTGAGGAGCTTGAAGACAGGTAGATATCGGTGTTCACGAATCCCACATCCCTCTCTGCAATTTTTGATGAATCAAGGCAATTTTCAAGATACATACGCGATGATAAGATTTCAAGTTGCTAGCTAATCAGTTAATCCACAATTTCAGCTCATCAAAGTTAGGTTGTTCTATTCACACAATTTTTTCTGGTTCAACATCACTTTTGACATGTAGGGATTTTGTAGTTTGGCATGCTGTTCCACACCAGTTCGGTGAGGTAACACCGGCGTTCACACCGGAGTTTGCAGCGACGATCCAGATCTGCCGGTGAGGTTAACACCATGGGTTAAAATAGAATTTAGAATAGAAGAATTGAGGTTAAAATAGAAGAATTCAGGTTTGTAGTTACTTCCCCGGCGGCGGAGCAATAAGAAGAATTTAGAATATAGGGGTATTATTGTCTTACATTTTTAGGTTTAATACTAGAGGTATTTTCGTCTTTTATAATTTGGTCAACGCTAGAAAATAATGGGTCAATGCCTAAATAGTGTCAAAAGGTTATATCGGCACATCTAATGCAAAACATAGGGTTATAATAGCACTTTCAAATTTTACAGGGTTGTATTGATATTTTTGTGAAATAATATGATCATCGGAGTATTTTGCCCTAAAAAAATGAGAGAGATATATCATTTAACAAGAACTGGGGATATAGATACATTTACTCTAATTAATATTATCTTATGCCATTACTCAAAGAATAATTAACATAGCCAAATTCGAAGTCATTCACATGGACTTGACTAATTAACAACCAAACCAGTCTATTCAACCTAAGACACAATCCTAATCTTCACCATCAAAGGAGTACTGAACCAAGGTACAAGCAGCAATGCATAATGTACAAGCGTTAGAACAAAACCTAATCTTCAGAAGAAGCAAAAATATGAACAAGAATGATAGCATAAATCCAGATGCTTTTGATTTTTTACATGGAGCTCAAAAAAGCTACTGTATCAATTTTACATGGGCATTGATTGAGCTGAAGAAAGGAACAGAAGAACACAAAAATTCCAGCTCAAATCTATATTAAGGAAGTAACCTAAATTAAACTTTCCTCTTTGAGGGCTGTTCTTCAGCTCCAAATCCCCCATATTTTCTCACCGACAAATCCCACAAACCTACGAACGGAAGACCCTTTACCCATCTCTTCCTCCTCCGCCGGGACGGCGGAGGCGTCGCCGCCGTCCGCTGGAATCTCCATAACCTCCGGCGTGGTCTCCGCAGGAACAGCTTGCTCACCTTGGCATTTCACCGGCGACGACGGAGACCCAGTTGGATTTTTCTTATTATTCTTCCTCCTCACCTTCTTGCTCTTCTCCTTCTTGCCGCCGTTCGCCGCCGCTGACGACGGCGCGTCCTCAAACGCGTCGATGATCTCGTGGATGAGCTGGCGGTTGGGGGAGGAGTCCCACTTCACCCAGTAGCTCATGTAGCAGCCAAAGCAGTAGCATTTGAACGACACCGGGTGGTCGGTGCTCCGGCGCCCGGAGCCACCGCCGCCGCCGGTGGTGGTATTAATATTGCTGCTGCTGCGGCCGTTGTGGTGGTGGTGGTTGCCGAAGGAGGAGGAAATGAGGTATGCGAGGACTTCCTTCTCTTCAGGGGACAGAGCGACGGCTAGAGCCAGAATGGCCGCCGGGAGGAAGGAGAGGTGGTCGGAAGTTGACGGCGGCGATGGGTGGACGGTGCCTTTTCGGCAGAGCTTCTTCATGGTGGCGGCGAAGGGCGGTTTTCTTTGCTAGAGAGTATTAATTTTTGGAGTAGAATATATGGAGGTTATGGAAAATAATGAGTGATTTAGTTTATTTATATATTCTGTTTCTTCGTCTTGGATGGCGGGTGAGGAAAAAGAGAGAAGGACATTACAAGACGAATTAAATGTCCTTCTGTCCAATTTTTCAAACTAATTGTTCGCTCAATAGTTAGTCACTTAGACTCTTTTTTTTACAACATTTTTTTACACGTCACTTGTTTCGTTTTTCAAGTAATAATTTTAAAAAAATTAATTAAGACGGTTCATCCTTCAACTATTTAATGTTAATTTTGTAGATTTTGGCCCATCCTTCAACTATTTAGACAGTTTCACTTCAGTTTTAGTTCTTTCTAGTTTAGTTTTGTTCTATTCAATCCAACAAATTGAGCAAATCTTATTTTGAATTTTAAAGTACTTCTAGTTGTTTGTGATAAAGGTAGTATTAGTGTAAACAAGATAAACGAATAATTATATCGTGTATTCGATCTAGTGATTAAGCATCTGATTAAATATTCTAATGATCTTGGGTTCGAATTCTAACATCAGTAGTGTGAGAATTTTTCCCTTTAAGAAAAATTCTCGTGGGAACTCAAAAAATTACCATCCAATTGCTCGACTCTTAAACATCGTAATTTACTTTTTTAATCAATTGGTGGTACAAAAACGATTAGTCCCGAGAGTGAGGGAGTTTACTTTTTACTTAAAAAATAAATCAGTATATCATGTACCCTTCAACAGTGACTTTAGTTACTTTTGTTGAGCACAACAATGAATTAGTACTCCGTTCTAGATAAAATTGTATATAATCTTTTTTACGGTTATCAAAAACATGTTTGACCATTAATATGTTTAACTACACATAACAATGACAAATAAAAAGTTGATATTTAGAAACTACTCATTACGACGAATCCAACGGTATCGCATATGATAATATTATTGCTTATATATTTATTCAAATATACGGTCAAAATTTGATAGTGAATAATGTTAACTAGTAAAGTGTGAAGTTTAATATGGTTAGAAGAGAGGAATGGTTTGTATGTAGTAGTTTGGAAAAATAAAATTCAGTAATCATGCACCCTCAACCGTGGTCTTTGTAAAATTTATTGAATAAAATGGTGGATAGGTTTTTCTTAATAAAAAAATAATAAAAGGTCGATACTTGTATTTATTAGAAATGAAAAAGGAAAGAAAAGATCACCCCTGAGAAAGTAGATTATCAAAAGAATTGTACTTCCTCTGTTTTTCTATGTTTGACATCATAGGTTTAGATGTATGTTATTTTTGCAAGTGGAAATGTGTGGTGAGAATTGAGTGAGAAGAATAAAAAGTTTAATGAGTGGTTGAAAATGGTGTACTTTTGCCATAAAAGAAAATGTGACAATTTTAGAAAAACATACGAAAATAGTAAGTGTGCCAAAGTTAAGAAAACAGAGGATTATAAAGTAACAGCGTGCTGATAAAAGATTAGGGTAGAGTGAATGATTTGGCGATGGAATCAAAGGAGGGCCCATTTGTTTGGGCATCGAATCTGCTTTTCAGACCCAATTTACACCCAATTTCAGACAAAACTTTCTCTTGCTTATTGGCTCCTTTTGGCCCTTTATAAACTCCATCAATCTTATCTAACATTGCACTCTTATTTTTGTTTCAAAACACATATTTGACCGTTAATATATTTATTCATGTATAATAACAATAAATAAAAAGGTTGATATTTAAAAATTAACTGTTACGACGATTTGAACAATATCATATGCGATAGTACTATTATTCAAATATTGATTCAAATACGTCAACAAACTTTGATAGAGAATAATGTTCAAAAAAAAGAGTGCAGGTTCAGCTGGGACAAAAGAGAGTATTTATATTGTAATTTTCTATTTTAATATTAGACGGAGTAATTTTTATAATAAATAACTAATGAGGTGATTATTTATTTATATATATTTATTGCAACGTGATTTTTATTTTTTAAAAATTTCTATATAAAAATTCTATATAATTATAATTTGACATTAAAATTTTTAAATGAATTTTATATGATTAACTTAACATGAGACATTCTCATAATTATACATAATATCACTGTGTTTGGATCTGGGCTTTAAAAAGTACAAAGTGCAATGAAGCGTTCGCTTTTCAAAAAAAAGTGCATGTCAAACATGAACTATGATTATTTCATTAAAGACACAACATAGAACTTAGAATAATAACACAAAATCATAAAAGACAAATAAAACTTTCAACATAATACCAAATTCAAAGTTTTAAGGGTGGTAAGAAGAACTATAAACGACTAAGATCGAAGAGTTCTCAAATTATTATGAAATCATTTAAGACTCTAATCTCCAGTCATCGGAAAAATCATCATCATCATCATCACCAAAAGTATCCCCATGAACCTCATCTTCATCCCTAAACTCCATATCATCTTCGAATTCAATGCTCCAAAAGATGTCATCTACAACCACATGAAAACAAACACATAAACAACAAAACCACAACATCATGAAAACCATATCCAAGCTTAAATTGATGTAAAAACTCTCCATTTGAAGGAAAAAGGATAGCATGTGCTTAAACTAAATCAAACACAATATATTTTGAGGGGAAAAATAGCCCATAACTAAAAGGTGAAACATAAGGTCTGAATCAATTTTTTTATAAAAAAGGATACGTTGCAGATGAGATGAGAAGAAGAAATAAGTTATTTACCTCATATGTTGCCTTTGTCGTCGGTTTATTGAGAATGGGAGAAGGTCGTACAAGGTGAAGACGAGGCTGACGGGGTGAAGAGAAGCCGCAATGAAGATGAGAAAAGAAAACCGTGTCGTTTTCTTTATTTTTGTTTAATTTCCATATATTATTTTAACCCTAATACTACTTCATTATGGGCCAAAGTCATTTCAGCCCATAATATGTATTTATAAAAAGAAAAGAAAACAAAAAAAAGTCCATTTCCGCCTTTCATCAAAAGTAGCGCTTTTTTGAACCGAAAGCGCTAAAAGCGCGCTCTTTTAGTCGGCGTCAGCGCTTCTTCATGCAAAGCGCTCAAGGGAGCGCCCACCGCTTTTTAAAACCCAGGTTTGGATTTATTAATAAATATATTTTTATAATATTAAATTTGAATTTTTAATATAATTTAAAAAAATAATTTTTTAAAAAGTAAATGGACCTTAAGAGAATCTTAATGGAAAGGATGAAGTTTGTCTTAAAATATCTGTTTATCTTACAATAAGGCAAGTCCTGGAAATACAGTCTTTCTACATGCTTATGGAAAGACGGAGTTTAATTAGAATAATAAAAGGTAAAAAGTTTTAGTTGCAATATTAACAATTTATTATGTAACGTGTAGTAGTTATAATGTTTATAACCCGATTCATGTAATCCAAAAATTTTATTTGCATTTCTTCTAACTTACACTTTAAACCCCGATCTTTCCATTACTTATGTAAATACATCTTTCAAGTGACGAACTCTACAATAATACTATTTAATAGAATATTAAATGAATTAGAATCAAGTTAAAAAAGAATACCCTTTTTGATTGGTTTTATATATATCTTTTTCCTTATCTGATTCTGTCTTGAATACCTTTTACACTCAATATATATATATATATATATGAATACACACAATCACATAATATGTGTGAGTTTGTCACTATTGCTTTTATAACTTAAATCCATATGAGATGAAGCAAATGCATGAAATCATACATACGTATGAAAAAGTAAAATAAGCGAATCAAATTAATCTAATATCCATAAATGAAAGTTTATTAATTTCTTTTAAAAATATTTATAAAATAAAGTGTATCATGTCAATTTCTTTTAAAAATATTTATCAAATAAAGTGTATCATTGTGGCCTTACAATATTCTAATACCATCCATATAAGAAACGTACTATCTCCATCCCAACTAAAACTTAGTTGATAATTTTGTTTCAAATTAAGCTAGTACTAATTTTTAAAATATATATAATATTAATTATCACATAAAATATTATCAAATTAATTATAGAGTTTGATTCATAATATAATTTTTTATAAATTTAATATAGAGTTAAGTGTTCAAATGACCATATGTTTTGGTCGAAAGTGCCAATATGACCCTGTAAAATCTGAAAGTGCAATTATAACCCTAATTTTAGAATGAAAGTGCTAATATAACCCTGGAGACCCTAATTTGGCCGGGATTAATTGAAAAGACGATTATACCCTCTATTTTAAGAAATAAAATATTAATAACGGGAAATTACGTTTATTGCCACTTTCTCATTTAACATGAAATCCTCATTTTTCACTTATTTCCCCCATTATTGTCGTCTCTTCTGAGGGAACTCGAACCGACAACCCAAAACCCACACCCTCTACCTCGTCGGACTGGGCCGCCATATTCCGTTTGGTCGTCCCTGACGTTTTGTTGGCCGGAGTTGTGCACCTTCCGATTTCAGTTTCAGTAGAAACAGGGTGGCTCGGTAGCGGAATTCCGTTTGAGAAAACAGAGTTGGTTTTGCAATGGTAAGCTCTGGCCTAATTTCACCGTAAATCTTCATATTCTATGCTTGCTTTTATTTAATCGATGCTCTCTTTCATGAGTTTCTGTCACTTCGTTCATCATTTAGGGTTTTTGGGTAGTTTGAATAGGGTTTTTACCCATTTTTTATTTTTTGGTGTATGTAGTTACTGTATTCGTGTTGTTTGTTGTTAAAGCCCTATTGAGATGATGTGCAATTGAGTAGGTTGGCTTGCCAAGTTTTTATATTTGCTATTTTTATAGCTTGTAAATGTAATTGTACCGTGTTTGGCTGTGAAGAAAATGCTGGGTTTGAATTGGGATTGGGAGAGTGAACTAACTCAGTTTATTGCTTTGGGGCAGCGTCGAAGATGCGGGAATAGGTGGTGGTACTTGGGTTTACAGGGAAGATGGTGGCGATGGTGGTGGGCGGTGAGTGGCGACAGGCGGCGGGTCATAGTTGTTTTCCGGTGCAGCGGCGAGAGTTAGAGGCTTTATTATCATGGTGTAAGAGAGTGGGCTGGCGGATCTTGCGGGGAGTTCGAAGGTGGTGAGATGGCGGCGTGGCGAGTTTCCAGATTCCGGCCAGCGGAGGTAGTGGCGAGGTGGCGGAGCAGCAGTGACCGATAGAGATGAAGAAGAAGAAGAAAGGGGTATTATTGTCTTTACATTTTTAGGTTTAATACTAGGGGTATTTTTGTCTTTTGTAATTTGGTCAACGCCGAAAAATAACGGGTCAATGCCAGAATAGTGTCAAAAGATTATATCAGCACATCTGATGCAAAACATAGGGTTATAATAGCACTTTCAAATTTTACAAGGTTGTATTGACACTTTTATAAAATAATAGGGTAATTTGAGTTATTTGCCCATGAAAATATCATTGATTTGAGTTTAAATGGTTTTTCATCATTTAAAAAAGTGGAATCCTGCTGACATGGGAGATAAAAAATCAAACTGTCAGAAAAGTTAAAGATTTCTGGGATGGTAAAGTAAGGTACCATTATAGCTCCTGCATCAAATTGTCATAAAATTAAAGGATTGCCAGGAAGATAAAGTCTATCACCAATTCACCATTACAGCCTCATGGTTTTAACATTCCTCTGGACAACGTACTCCATCTATCCCACTTTAAATTACTTACTCCCTCCGTTCCTCTTTTAGTATCATACATTACTATTCATCAATAAAATTAATATTGTTTGTATTGTAAAAATATATAAATTTATAAATGTGAAAAATATCACATGATATACTGTTACATTCATCGTAACACATATTTTTAGAATATTTAATTTTCATAATTTATTTTTGAACATAATTTAAGATATTAAAATTACAAAATCATTATTAAATATTGACAAAAGAGGAAGTAAGACACTAAAATAGGGACGGGGAAGGAGTATTTACTTTTTCACAGTCTCCAATGAGCATGTTTAATAATGCCGCATAAAAAATTAATATTTAGAAAATAGATGTTAAGACAAATCTAACAATATCTTACATGATATTTTTATTATTTATATTAATTTATATTTAAGATCAAAGTTTATAAAGTTTGACTGTCAAAGAGTAAATAATCAATTTAGAGTGGGACGGAGGAAGCACTATCCACTACAGAAAGTACCTCAAGTAAAACTGGGAATGAACTTAAAAGTACAGAGCCATATAGGCGCGACTTAACTATCATTTATAAAAATAATGAGCCGATTACATCTCACTTTTTCGGAGGTGTCAATGAATTAGAAATGAAATACAAGATCCACACGAGAATAACCAGTGCAAACATTGAAGGACCTATCTGCAATTACCGTACATTCATTCAGTAAACAACCAAATGTTTTGAGAAGATTGCGATCTTCATCAACACCAAACACATAAAGTGAGAGCATCCCTTGACCTTCTAATCCTCGACTTTTGCTAGAGAATGACATGCTCAGCTCAAGCTTCAGGATATCCGAATTTAAGGATTGACCATGTCCTGCATCAGCCAATAGATAAACATTAGGGATTGAGTTCATGATAGTCCATGTACTTCAACATGCAAGTTCTAAATACTGCACAAACTATAAAAGACATCAATATAGAAGCTTCAATTGTACTCTAACTAGGGAAAAGCCACCGGTTTGGTCTCCTATGTTTAGGTTAGGGGTGTAGCCATTTTGTGTCTTGCATTTTGATGCTTTTGGCCAGCTACAAGCAGCCTTGGATAGTTGATCATTCAGTCAAGTGACCTTATAGATTACTCATGGCCAGGTCTAAAGGACCCAACCCACTAATGAGCCAACACAAGAGATAAAATTGGCTAGCGTAAAAAACA
>JAULKM010000006.1:510546-543445 GCA_032355605.1 Rubia tinctorum | reverse complement strand
CCTAGGTAAACATAAGAGTGTCAATCTTTTCCGATCAAGTATGTATATTTAAATTCTTACGCCTTACTACAAAATTACAGAAGTATCTTATGGATATTCTTTGAAGTAATACGCCTTGCTAAAGTTGATACTCTTTAAAGTAATACGCCTTACTAAAGTTGATACTCTTTTTCTCTGACTAATCTTTCATAATCCTGTCTATTATTTGGTGCAGTAGTAAGCATTTAATCTCTGCCTACTTTTTTGAAATGTTTACTGAATATAATGATTTTACATCTTCATATATTGCCTTCAGAGGACAAGCTCAACCTAGTGGTGGCTCTACTACACCTTATTTTGGACCTTCTCGAAAGTTGGACTTTGAGTTGGAAATGGTAAGCAACTGCATCTTGTTTGTTTCTTATCAACTGTTTTATCTTTCTATTGCGAAGTAAGCTTTAGAGTTAGAGGCTTAGAGCAGCCTCATGCGTGCAATAGTTCTTTCATTCGTGTTAGTCTAATTCTAGAAGCTAAAATAAGTTTATTGTGATACTTCACCTTGTTCCATTCTTCTTTAGCGTGCTTCAAAGTGATTGTTAGTTGTTACTAGGATTATGTTCTGTCCTTTTTACTATTTTACAATCCTTCATTTGTTCAGGCTACTGTAGTTGGTCTGGGGAATAAACTGGGGGAACGTGTTGATGTGAACGAGGCTGCAGATCATATCTCTGGACTTTTTCTGATGAATGATTGAAGTGGTATGGACTATGTACTTTAATTTGTTTCTGAGACAGATTCTTTCTTTCTTTGATGCTAATTAACTGAAAACTATTTCAATAGCAAGAGACATCCAGGCATGGGAGTATGTTCCTCTTGGTTCTTTTCTAGGGAAAAGTTTTGGTAAGCAATTGTATTCCTTTTTAATATTAAAACTCTGTTAAGACAACGCTACAAATTCCTTCATTTGCCTGTACTTGTTGATGATGGCGCTACTGTTTGAGTCCTATATTTCCTTGTTGGAAGTTCATTCTTAAACGGTGTCTGTGTGTTTCCCTCAGGTACGACTGTGTCCCCTTGGATCGTAACCTTAGATGCCCTTGAACCATTTCTATGTGATGCTCCGAAACAGGTATTTAGTTCTCTTCAGAATCATAAATTGGAAAAGTGTGCTTGGTGAGAATTGTATAGTTTATCTTGGACGCAGGACCCTCCTCTTCTCCCTTATCTTACTGAGAAAGCCTAAAAAAACTATGACATCAGTTTGGAAGTAAGTTTGCATATCTAAGATTGGTCTCTTTCTCCAGTTACATTGTTCTCCAATGCGTGAAAACATTTTCTCTCTCTTTTATGTGTTTCCACGTAAATGAAGAAAGAAATGGACAAGTGGAAGTTGTCGTTACTTCTATTATATAGGATTGACATTTTAGATGAATGAAAATACCAGGTAACTCTTAAGCCTGCCGGACAAGAGGATTCACATGTTGTCACCAGAAGCAACTTCAATTAGCCGTTTGCTCATTTTATATATTTGTAATCATGCGCACATCCCATTTTTTATCCTTAATTGTCTATTAAGACCCCTCTGCTGCATGAATATGGAGCTGCATATGTGCATAACCTGTACAACTACTTACTATGTAAGTTATATGTTTTTAAGAAGATTGTCTCAAACATAAAATTTATGATTTTCTTATAATGTTATAAAAATAAAATTCCCTTTTTGAATGCCACTATTAACCACATCTCCTAATTCAGACAATGATCACATGTGGATTCCAAATAAATTTTTTGTTTTCCCATGAATTACATTATACTCACAATTCTATATTTTAGATTGTAAAAATAAGGTTAGACATGTTCTTCTTTTAAAAATATTTATATTCGTTGTCTAAGAAACGCACATACTGTAACGTCTAAAAAAATCTACATTTACATATCATTCAATCAATCTTTCGAAAAAAAATCCAAGGACACCGCGCAAGGCGCGGTGTTCACCCTGCTAGTATACTTTAACTCAAAAGAAGATGATTGATGAAAGCGCGTATGTGCCCATGCAATTTAATGGTTGTACTTTTATTATCTTTTATCTTTCACTAGATTATAACACTATAACCGGAAACTTGTACCATTCCACCGCCCGCCTCAATTTGCCTTTGATCGCCCCTACGCGAACCATCAAAACCCTTGATTTCTATTTTCTTCTTCATTTCAAACACAAAAATATAGAAATTTATGGCTTTACCAGTGTTTCAAATGGAGGAGTTGGACAGACACCCAACCATCAACGGAGGAGAAACCCTACAAAAGCCTTTACATTTTCCTGGAATGGCACAATTAAGGACAAAGGTGGGTTGGAAAACTCTGCATGTCTATACAAAGGCATCTAGCAGTGCGTGTGGGGAAGTGGTTTGCTGAAAGTCGTGTGCCCAACCACGGCTCGCGATTGTAATCTATAATTTAGAAATGGTTCTGTCATGTTTGGAAATATTGGATGATCTTTTAACATATAAATTGACCAATACTTACTTCACTTCCCCACATACTCAAACTCAATCTTCTTGCATATATATCTTCCACTATCCAAACGATGAAACTCCATTTTAATTCTTATTCTTATCCAAAACTTGGGGAAATGGCAGAGGAAAGCTACCTTGTCACCGTAGAAGTTAACTGAATGGGGAAAAGGTGGCCCATACAATGTTTGTGACCATTCAGGGGAGCTCGACAGTGTTTGTTTGAAAAATGGGCACATATCTATTACACGTGCTAAATTTATTGTGGCATACACATTGCACTCACATATATGTCAAAACATATATCTAATTTTATTATTGAATTCTATGGTTTATTACATGTTGATCAATATGCAAAAAAGGATAATAATGTATTTTTAACTAAAAGAAGATAAATTGGTGAAATCACATGTGTGCACATGAAATTTAGGAGCTTTGTTTTTTTTTAAAGTTTTCTGTTGCACTAGATTATAACTCTGCAACTCAGAAGTTGTACCATTCCACTGCACGCCTCAATTTTCCTTTTATCACCCCTACGAGGACCATCAAAACCCATTATTTATTTTTTATTCTTCATTTCAAAAACAAACATATAGAAATTTGTGGATTTTCCAGTGTTTCAAATGGCATATATGGCCGGATACCCAACCGTCAACTGAGGAGAAACCCAAAAAAGCCTCTCCATAGTCACGGAATGGCACAATGAAGGATAAAGGTCGGTTGGAAAACTCCACATGTCTGTACAATGACATATAGCAACACGTGTGGGGAAGTGGGTTTCTTAAAGCCATGAGCCAACCATGACTCTTAGCCATAATTTTGAAATGGTTCTGTCATGTTTTGAAAGATTGAATGATCTTTTCTCCTAGAAATTGACCCCTACTCAATTCATCTCCTAACACACTTAAACTCACTCTTCTTGCATACATATCCCCATTATACAATCCATCATGCTCCATTTCAATTCTACTTCTAATCCAATAACCAAATTTTTTTGTAACTAACTTTTCTTGCTTACATATCCTCCAATATCAAAACTCAATTTTCACTCTGCAAGTAAGTGGAGCTGGGGGACTATGACCGGAACCCTCCCCAATACTTAGGGAAATGGACGAGGCAAGCTTCCCCGCCATTATGGATGATAATTAAATGGGGAAAAAGTGGCCTAGACAATGCTTAATACCCATTCATGGGAGCACGACAATGTTTGGTTTGAAAATCGGCACGTATATTTATATGACGTGCTTAATTTCTTTATGGCACGCATATTACACGAACAAATATGTCAAAAAATATCTCTAATTTTAATACTATACTTTATGTGTCATTATATGTTGAGAACCATGGTCGAGGGCAAAAAGAGATAATTATGTTTTTAAATCAAAAGAAGAATAATTGGTGAAAGCGTGTGTGCACGTGCAATTTAAGAGTTGTGTTTATTTTTTATTTTTAGGTTGTACTAGATTATAAGTCTGCAACTAGAAAGTTGTACCATTCCATCGCCCACCTCAATTTCCCCTTGATCACCCCTACAAGGACCATCAAAACCCTGAATTATGATTTCTTCTTCATTTGAAGAACATAAGAAATTTGTGGTTTTACTAGTTCTTCAAATGGTGGATATGGACGGAGACCCAAGCGTCAATCACGAAGAAACCCGACAAAAGCCTCTCCATTTTCCTAGAATGCCACAATGAATGAAAAAGAAGAGTTGGAAAACTCCACCTTTCCGTACAAATGTATCTCGATACGCGTGTGGGGAAGTGGGTTTCCTGACGCCATGAGCCCAACCACACTCGAGACTCTTAGAAATAATTTAGAAATATTTTGGTCATTTTTGAAAGATTTAAGGATTTTTTCATCAATAAATTGACCCCTACTCACATCACTTCCTCACACATTCAAACTCACTGTTCTTGCATGCATATCCTCCATTGTCAAAACCATAAAACTCCATTATAATTCTTATTATTATCAAAAAAACATAAAATTTTTGTAACTCACTTTTCTTGCTTGCATATCCTCTAATATCCAAACTCCATTTTCACTCCGTGGGTGGGTGGAACTAGGGGCAATTACCGGAACCCTTTCCAATACATGGGGAAATGGCCAAGGCAAGCTTCCCCAACATTTTGGAAGCTAACTATAAGGGAAATGGTAGCCCAAACAATTATTCGTGCCCATTTAAGGGAGCGCAACAATGTTTGTTGGGAAAATGGGCACGTATATTTATTATACGTGCTTAATTCATTGTGGCATTCATATTGCACGAATAAATATGAAAAAATGTCTCTAATTTGATTGAAATATTCTATGTTTTATTATGTTTTGAGAAATATGGATGGAAGAAAAAAAGGATAATTATGTATTTTAACTAAAAAGAAGATGAATTAGTGAAAGCGCGTGTGTGCACGTGCAATTTAAGAGATGTGCTTTTATTTTCTTTTATGTGGCACTAGATTATAACTTTGCAACTGGAAAGTTGTACCATTCCACCTCGAACCCTATTATAACTTTGATCACCCCTACTATAACCATTAAAACCCTCGATATTTTTATCTCCTTCATTTCAAACACAAAAATATTGAAATTTGTGGTTTTACCAGTGCTTCAAATGGCAGAGAGGAAGGAGACCCAACTGTCAACCGAGGAGAAACCCAAAAAAGCTTCTCCACTGTCCTAGAATGGCACAATGAAGGACAAAGGTGGGTTGGAAAACTCCACATGTCTGCACAAAGGCGTCTAGCCGCACTTGTGAGGAAGTGGGTTACTGAACGACGTGAGCCCAACAATGGCTCGCGATTGTTAGACATAATTCCGAAATGGTTCTGTCATGTTTTGAAAGATTGGATGGTATTTTCACCTATAAGTTGACCCCTACTCACTTCACTTCCTCATGCACTCATACTCACTCTTCTTGAATACATATCCTCCATTATCCAAACCATGAAACTCCATTTTAATTCTTCTTCTTATCCAAAAAAAAGAAAAAAATTGTACCTCACTTTTCTTATTTACATATCCTCCATTATCCAAACCACAAAACTCCATTTTAATTGTTGTTTGTACCCAAAAATAGAAAAATGTTGTAACTGGCTTTTCTAGCTTACGTATTTTCCAATATCAAAACTATATTTTCATTCGGAAAGTGGATGGAGTGGGGGAAATTACTGGAACCCTCACCAAAACATGTGGAAATGGGAGAGACAAGCTTCCACGCCATCATGGAAGTTAACTAAATAGGGAAAAGGTGGCCTCGACAATGTTTGTACCCATTTAGAGAAGCGCGACAGTTTTTGTTGGAAAATGGGCACACATATTTATTAGACGTGATTAATTCATTGTGGCATGCATATTGCATGCACGAATATGTCAAAAATAATCTATGATTTGTTTAATAGATTCTATGATTTATTATGTGTTGAACAAGATGGACGAGGGAAAAAAGGATAATTATGTATTCTAAGTCAAAAGAAGATGAATTGGTGAAAGCGCGTGGGTGCACGTGCAGTCTAAGAGTTGTGCTTTTATTATCTCTTATGTTGTACTAGATTATAACTCTGCAGCTAGAAAGTTGTACCATTCCACCGCCCGTCACAATTTGCCTTTGATCGCCCCAACGAGAACCATAAAAACCCTCGATTTTTTTTCTTCTTCATTTCAAACAAAAAAATATAGAATTTTTTTGTTTGTTTTACTAATGCTTCAAATGGCAGAGATGGACAGAGACCCAACTGTCAACCAAGGAAAAACCCAACAAAAGCTTCTCCATTGTCCTAGAATGGCACAATGAAGGACAAGGTAGGTTGGAAAACTCCACATGTTTGTACAAAGGCATCTAGAAGCCCGTGTGGGGAAATGGGTTGCTGAAAGCCGTGAGCCCAACCACGACTCAGGACTGTTAGACATAATATAGAAATGGTTTTGTCATGTTTTTAGAGATTGGATGATCTTTTCAACTATAAATTGATCCCTACTCACTTCACTTCCTCACACACTTAAAGTTACTCTTCTTGTATGCACATCCTCTGTTATCCAATCCATCAATCTCCATTTTAATACTTCTTCCTATCAAAAAATAGGAAAATATTGTAACTTAATTTTCTTACCTACATATTGTCCATTATCCAAACCATAAAAATCCATTTTTAATGTTCTTCTTATCCAAAAATAGAAAAATGCTGTAACTGACTTTTCTTACTTACGCATTCTCCAATATCAAAACTATATTTTCACTCCGAAAGTCGGTGGAGCTGGGGGAAATGACCATAACCTCGCTGAAACTTGCAGAAATGGCAGAGGCAAACTTCCCCGCCATCCTGGAAGTTAACTAAATGGGGGAAAAAGTGGCCCAGATAATGTTCGTGCCCATTCAGGGCAACGCGACATTTGTTTGAGAAAATGGGCACGTATATTTATTATACATTTTTAATTCATTGTGGCATGCATATTGTACGCACAGATATGTCAAAAATATCTCTATTTTTATTAAAAGATTCTATGCTTTATTATATGTTGAGAAATATGGACGAAGGCAAAAAAGGATATTATGTATTTTAACTCAAAGGAATATGAATTGGTGAAAGCACGTGGGTGCACATGCAATTTTATGTTGCAGTAGATTATAACTCTGCAACTGGAAAGTTGTACAGTTCCATTGTCCGCCTCAATTTGCCTTTGATCACCCCTACGAGGACCATCAAAACCCCCGATATCTTTTCTAATCGTCACTTCAAAGACAAAATATAGAAATATGGCTTTACTAGTGCTTCAAAAGGGGAGATGGTCGGAGACCTAACCATCAACCAAGGAAAATCCAACAAAAGCCTCTCCATTGTCCCGAAATAGCACAGTGAAGGACAACGGTGGGTTTGAAAACTCCAAATGTCTCTACAAAGGCATCTAGCAGCGCATGTGGGGAACTGGGTTGTAAAAAGCTATGAGCACAACCCTCAACAATACGTGGGGAAATGGGCGAGGCAAGCTTCCCCATCATTGTGGAAACAAAGTAAATGGGGAAAATGTGGCCAAGACAATGCTTCGTGCCAATTCAGGAGAGCGCACAACATTGGTTGGGAAAATGGACACATATATTTATTATACGTGCTTAATTCATTGTGGTATACACATTGCATGCATTGATATGTAAAAATATGTCGCTAATATTATTAATAGATTCTTTGTTTTATTATGTGTTGAGCAATATGGATGATGTAAAAAAATTATAATTATCTATTTTCACACAAAAGAAGATGAATTGGTGAAAGCGCGTGTGTGCACTTGCAATTTAAGAATTGTGCTTTTATTATCTTTTATGTTGCACTAGATTATAACTCTAGAACTGGAAAGTTGTACCATTCCACCCCCGCCTCAATTTTCCTTTCATCACCCCTACAAGAACCATTGAAACCCCTGATTTCTTTTTTCTTCTTCATTTCAAACACAAAAATATAAAAATTTCTGGCTTTACCAATGCTTCAGTGGGCTGAGATGGCCGGAGACCCAACCATCAATCGAGGAGAAACCCGACAAAAGCCTCTCCATTATCCTAGAATGGCACAATGAAGGACAAAGATGGGTTGGAAAATTCCACACGTTTGAACCAAGGTTTCTAGTCGTGTGGGGGGAAGTGGGGTTTCTGAAAGCCGTGAGCCCAACCACGGATTGCGACTGTTAGCCATAATTCAGAAATGGTTCGGTCATTTTTTGATAGATTGGAAATTTACCCCTACTCACTTTAGTTCCTCACATACTCAAACTCACTCTTCTTGCATACATATCCTCCAAGATCCAAACCATCAAACTTCATTTATTCTTCTTCTTATCTAAATACAAAAAAATGTCGTAACTCACTTTTCTTGCTTACATATCCTCCATTATCCAAACCATCAAACTTCGTTTTAATTCTTCTTCTTATAAAAAATAAATGCCATCACAGAATTTTCTTGCTTACGTAATCTCCAATATCAAAACTCAATTTTCACTCCGCAAGTGGGTGGAGTTGGGGGAAATGACAGGAACCCTCGCCAAAACTTGGGGAAATGGAAGAGGCAAGTTTCCCCACCATCGTGGAAGTTAACTAAATAGGGAAAAGGTGGCCCAGACAATGTTTGTGCCCATTCAGGGGAGCGAGACAATGTTCGTTGTGAAAATGGGCACATATATACTATACATGCTTAATTTATTTTGTCATGCATATTGTGCCGAAAGATAAGTAAAAAAATATCTCTAATTTTATCACTAGATTATGTGTTTTATTATATGTTTAGAAATGTGGACGAGGGGAAAAGGATAATTATATTTTTTTACTAAAAAGAAGATGGATTGGTGAAAACACGTGTGTACACATGCAATTTAAGAGCTGTGCTTTTTTAATGTTTTATGTTGCACTAGATTTTAACTTTGTAACTAGAAAGTTTTACCATTCCACCGCCCGCCTCAAATTGCCTTTAATCACCCCTACGAGGACTATCAAAACCCCTGATTTCTTTTTTCTTCTTAATTGCAAACATAAATATATAGAAATTTATAGCTTTACAAGTGCTTCAAATGGCGGAGGTGACCAGAGACCAAACCGTCAACCAAGGAGAAACTGGACAATAGCCTCTCCATTGTTCTGTAATAGCAGAATGAAGGACAAATGCGTCTAGCAGTGCGTGGGGGAAAGTGGGTTGTTGAAAGTCGTGAGCACAACCACGAGTCTTAGCCATAATTCAGAAATGGCTCCGTAATGTTTTGAAAGATTGGATTATATTTTCACCTATAAATTGACCCCTACTCACTACAAGCCTTCACACACTCAAACTCAATGTTCTTGCATACATATCTTCCATTATCCAAACCATCAAACTCTATATTAAGTTTTCTTTTTATCCAAAAATAAAAAAAATTCCATAACTCACTCTTCTTGCATACATATCCTCCATTATCCAATCCATCAAACTCCATTTTGATTCTTCTTCATATCCAAAAATAGAAAAAAATTGTAACTCACTTTTCTTCCTTACATATCCTCAAATATCCGAACTCTGTTTTCACTCGGTAAGTGGAAGGAGCTGGGGGGCAATGACCGGAACCCTCGCCAATACTTGGGGAAATGGTCAACACAATCTTCCTCACCATCGTGGAACCTAACTAAATGGAGAAAAGGTGGCCTGGACAATGCTTCATGACCATTAACGAGAGCGCGACAAAGATTTTTTTGGAAAATGGGCACAAATATTTATTATACGTGCTTAATTCTTAATGGCATGTATATTGAACCCACGTATATGTAAACACTGTCTCTAATTTTATTACTCGATTCTATGTTTTATTGTGTGTTAAGCAATATGTACGAGGGAAAAAGGATAATTATGTATTTTAACTCAAATGAAGATGAATTGGTGAAAGCGCATGTGTGCACATTCAACTTAAGAGTTGTACTTTTATTATCTTGGGATATATACCAATATAACCCTACCTACTTGACTAAATACCAATATAGCGCTCAAATAATTTTTTGTGCAAAAATAACCCTAACTAGTTAATTTAAGTGTCAATATAACCCTAAAACACTATTTCCAGCATTGACCATTGTTGACCAAATATAAAATAACTGAAATGCCCTTAATCTAAAACTTATAAGTGTGAGGATAATTTTTCCCTCAAACCATCACCTCCACTACACCTCTAGCCACCACCACCATCCCACCTCCACCAGGCTTCTATCACCACCACTCTATCCACCACCACCACTCGCCTCCACCAGGTCGCCTCTACCACAACCCCCTTTCCACCGGGCATCCTCCACCACAGCCCCGCCTCCACCAAGCCGCCAACACCACACCTCCAGCCACCACCACCGCCCCGCTGCCACCACTATACCTCCAGCCACCACCACTATACTTCCAGCCACCACCACTGCCCTGCCACCACCACCACTCTAGCAACCACCACCGCCATGCCTCCCTAATCGTCGCTAGCTAGCCATCTATTACTACCGCCCCACCCTAATTGAGGTAAAAAACTTCACCACTCAAAATCTCAAAACCCTAATCAACGTTGGTGCCCTCCACCACTCAAAATATCAAAACCCTAAACTCCTCCGCATCATCGAACTCGCCGGAACTACACCTAAGCCATCGGAGTCCACCCAACACTGCCGCCATACAGAGTATGAGGTTAGAAGAAAGGTAGCGTGCGAACATGTAGGATTTTCTAAGACTAGGGTGTTCAAATGAAGAAAATGAGCCGCTGAAAGGTTGAACTCGCCGGAGAGCTTGCGATTCTGCCAGATTTGACCTCTAGAACTGCAGAGAATGGGATGTGCTGGGGAAGGAAAGAAGCGTGCAAGGGTTTGTTATCGCAAGTAGGATGAGGAAGAAACAATACAAGCGCGTGTTAAAGCGACAATGGAAGATAAAGAGTTAAGCCTGAGGGTATGATTGTGTTTCTCTATTTTTTAGTTTTTATTTAATTTTTGCACGGGGTAAAACTGACTTTTCCATCAAATCCGGCCTTCAGATTTTGGAATGGTTAAATAAATTACACTTACATCAACTAGGTAGGGTTATATTTGCACTTTCAGTTATCAAAAGGTTATATTTGCACTTATGTCAACTAGGTAGGGTTATAAAAGCATTTTTTCTATTATATTTTAGGTTGCATTAGATTATAACTCAGCTGCAGGAAAGTTGTACCATTCCACCGCCTGCCTCAATTTTCATTTGATCACCCCTACAAGAACCTTCAAAACCCCTGACATCATTTTTCTTCTTCATTTCAAACACATAAATATAGAAATTTGTGGCTTTTTTTTATCGAAATAAGTATTTATAAAATAACCATTACCAAGTACAAGTTTAGTCCATCTCTCTAAGCCTTATACAAAACCGAGATTAATATCCATGGAAAATTTACATGTTATAATGAATCATTCCTTCTCCAATTACATTCAAATTTGATCCCCTCAATCAGTAGCTCCATCTTCTTTTCTTTGGCCTGGAAGATCCTTTGGTTCCTTTCAATCCATAGCTGGTACGTGATTTGAAAAGCAGTTGCAGCATGTACCATTTTCTCCTTAACATGAGGTATTAGAGTTTTTTCTTCAAAGCTCTCAAGTTATTTGCAGCCCCTAAACTGAGCATCTTAAGCACATTGATGACAAAAGGGCATTTAATGAATAAATGAGTAATATCTTCTTTGCTAGTATTACAGAAGCAACATAGATTCCCTCTAGGGATAATTTAGAACCTTACCAGCCTCTCCACAGTGGGAAATCTATTTTTGAAAAGCATCCAGAGAAAGTACCTGTGTTTAGATTGTATCCTGGGATGCCAGAGGAGTCTTGCCAAGTAGTCTTTTTGTTCCCCTCCCTTCTGGATGTTGTAAGCTTTCCTGATGCTGAGTCCACCATTTCCCTTCACACAATTTTCCTGTTTGTCAGACATGTGCAGCTTCAGTCTTGTAACTATTTTCCAGCCCCAACTATGTGAGTCTGATCCTTTGCATTTCCTGAAGTCCTGGCCCTTAATGTAGTATGCATGAACCTATTGTACCCACAGTATATCCATTTTAGAGATGACATCCCATATGAGTTTACACAAAGATTCTCTCTTCCAAAGAGAAGGGTCTCTCAGTCCCCACCCTCCCGTTGTTTTTTATTTGCACATGGTGTCCCAAGCAACTGCTGTAAATCCTCCGTCCCTACTTTCTCTCCCCAATATGAAGTCCCTGAATAGGTCCCTTATTTCCTTGTGTATGCTTTCTGGGAGCTTGAATACACTAGTCCAGTAGCCTGTGATGCTAACCAGGACTATGTTGACCAGTTGTACTCTTCCAGCATATGATAGGTTCCTTGAATCCCACCTTCTTAATCTTCCTGTTATCTTCTCTGGCAGGATGCCACAGGTTGCAGCATTCCACTGGATCGAGTTCAAAGGTATCCCCAAGTACTTCAAAGGGAATTGCCCCTTGCAATCTGTAATATATCAACAAGTAATCTCTTTTCCTCCTCTCCCATCTTAGAGAAGAAGATCTGGGATTTCCCCTCATTTACTGCCAGCCCTGTTGTCTTATGGAATTCCCTCAAGGTTATCTTAATCCCTTCCACTTATTTCGGGTCAGCTGCACTAAATATAAGCAAGTCATCAGCAAACAGCAAGCTATGGACTCCCACTTTCTGACATCTTTGATGATAGCCAATTTTCTTGGATTGGAATTGGTGATCCAGCAACCTTGTTAGGTATTCCATACTAAGGACAAATAGTAGGGAGAGAGTTGATCCCCTTGCTTGACACCTCGTTTCCCATCAAAAGAGGTTGACAGATTCCCATTGATTGATAGACAGAAAGAAGAGGAAGTGACACAGTTCCTAATCCACTTTATGAATAAACTTGGAATCTTCAATAGCTTAAACCATTTAAACAGGAATTCCCAGTTAAGGCTATCAAATGCCTTTGATATGTCAATTTTGATCAGGCAACTAGGCTTCAAATCTCAATGCTTGTATTTATGGAATAGTTCTTGTGTAAGCAGAATATTATGGACTATGTTCCTCCCCTTTACAAAGGCTGATTGATTGTTAGAGACCAGTGAAGGCATCACCACCCCTAACCTTGCACACAGTATTTTAGCCACCATCTTGTAAATGATTGAGCAGCAAGAGATAGGTCTATAGTCAGCTGGCTCTTGTGGATGCTGTTTCTTGGGGATCAAGGTAATAACTGTTTTACTAAAATTTTGAGGGATTTGGTCACCACTGAAAAAGCCTTTCACTGCTCTAGTTACTCCTCCCCCAATTAAGTCCTAGGTTTTTTTGAAGAAATGGATGGAGTAGCCATCATGGCCAGGGTTTTTACTGGATTTAATCCCTTTCAGTGCACGAAGTACCTCCTCGTCAGACACTGGTGTGATCATCTTCACTTGCTGCTGAATTGTTAAGACTGATCCTCTACCAATTACCTCTTAGTTGATCTTCATTTCAGGTTGTGTCTCCCTTCCCATGTGCATTTGGAAGAATTGTCAGGTGGTTTTCAATGTTCTCCCTGCCCTGTATCATTCTATCCCCCTCAGTCAGTGTTACAATATAGTTGGAATATGATCGGATCTTCAGCATTGAATAGAACATGCTTGTAGGCCTATATCCCTCCTTTAGCCACTTCACTTTTACCCATTGTTTCAAGAATCTATATTCAGCCTCTGCCATCTGTACATCTGATAGCCTACTTATTGTCTCCTTCCTCTTCTTTTGAACTAAACCTGGATCAAAAGCCAGCTCCCTTTGATACTTTTCCCATTCAACCTTTACCCCCAAAGCCCTTTTCTCAATTCCAGAGAGTTCCTCCTTGTTTAGCTTCTTTAGGGGTGCTTCCAACATCCATAGTCTTTCATACAGTTGTGTAAGGTTTTTCACTTCCCCTATTTTCCACACAGCCTTTACAGTGGGCTTGAATTTCTTTGACAAGGTCCACATGTTGAAGAACTTAAAAGGTTTGGCTTTCCTGGTCTGAGTCCTTTGTAGATTCACCACCAGAGGGAAATGATCAGAGGTGCCATTTACCATCACTTCACGCACTGAATCATTCAGTTGATCCAACCATGCTTCATTTACCAGTGCCCTATCTATCCTGCTGCATATCTTTCCTTCACCTGCCCTTCTATTACACCAGGTGAACTGAGGTCCCACGATTTTCATCTCATTTAGCCTCTATTGAGTATATACGGACTGGAAATCCTCCAGCTCATGCTGCTGGATTGTATTATCCCCCAACCTGTCTTCCATACACAATGGTGAGATGAAATCCCCCATGATCAGCCACGGTTTATCCCCATGGTCCACCTTTTTCAAAAATTCCCACAGATTCTCCCTATCCTTTGGTTGGTTGTTACCATATATCAAAGTAATATAACAGGATATGTGCAGCTCGCTAATCTTAACTTCCATGTCAATCCATTGATCCCATTTACCTAATACCATTACTGTAAAGTAGTCACTCCTCCTAGCCACCCATATTCTGCCTGAATCAACCACTGAGCTATTAGTTTCCAGGTCCAAGTTCAGCCGAATATTGCCCCAAACTTTCCCCTCATTCTTTTTCTTTACCTTTGTTTCAAAACACCCAATGAAGCCTACCTGATTTAATAAGCAAAACTCCCTGACCATTTTTTATCTTATCCCACTATTTACCCCTCTAAGATTCCAAGCTAGGATTTTACTTATCATAAGGGGGATCAGCTAGAAGGTTAAGCAGGTTACCTCTATTTGCTCCCCTGCCACTGCATTCTGCCTGATCTGGTATGCCAGCTCTGAATTCCTGCAGAAGTTCATATGGTTCATCCTGAGTCACACAATGTGGTTTCCTTCCTCTGATCACTGGTTTGAACTCCAGTACCCTCTCCTCATTTTGTAGTTTGCTTTGTTTTGTTTGCCTCCTCCCTTGGCCTTTCCTATATATTTTGCTCTTCCACCCTTTTTGGTTCTGTTGATTGGCACATATACCTGCCTCTGGATTAGTTTAGGCTGTTCATTCTTCCTACATTGATCCTCATCATGACCTATCATCGAACCGAATCTGCACTTGCTTGGCAGCCATTCACTCTCAATTTACTGACTCTGGATCACATCTTTTTCATCCAGGTAAGGTATCTTATCCGGTATCTTCTTTCCCAATTCCACCTCTACCAGGACTCTAGCATAGTTCAATCTGTCCACCTCATTAGTAGCCCTATCCAACTTCAGTGGAGTTCCTATTGGGATGAGTATTGTACTCAATATCTTTGGTTTCCAGTATACCACATCATGCTTTGGTAACCTCAGCCATACTGGAACCCTCTTGGGGAGCTCCAAGTCCAAGTTTGGTGTCCATTGCGGGATAATACCCGATTTGTTATCAAACAGGATTACCCCATTCTCAATCACCTGGTCTCTTTGGGTTCGGAGGGCAAATTTAACCAGGAAAATCCCCGGGCTTGCTAGCCAGATTTTGACTATGCCATGTTGTTTCCAAATCCTCCTAAAAAACCATTCATCACAGCAAAAGGGGAGAAAACTTCTATGATCTTACATACCACCGTTGTTTCCCAACCTTTAATACTCTCTATCACATCCTCTTTACATATTTCCCCCATGGTCATACCATCAATTTCAAAGGGTGTGTAGAATTTTACCTCGTCTTGATTTTTCTGCTGGAAAAGTGAGGTCCATGGAAGCTCAGGATCCTCCATCCTGTCTCCCCATCTTTTTTCCGGCAAGGCCGTGGCTTCTGGCTGCTTCTTCTCCTTTGTGGCCACTATCTCCCTTTGGCGGGAATTGAGCTCCTGTGTTTTTGTAGGGGTCACACACTCTGATTCTGCATATTCCTATATTCCTTCCACATTCCTTTCTCCATTTGCACCCATTTCCTGGTCATCAAGATCTTCTAATACCGTCTCCATTCCCTTGATATGAGATTGTTGCTTTACAACCGAGAAATCCTGAATCTGAATCTTATTTGGGATTTTTTGTGATCCATATATGATTCTCTTAGCCTGCAACATCTTTTTTCCACTGGATTTCCCCATTTCTGGTGGAAGGATTGGCTAGCAAAACACCAAATCCGATGGTAAAAGGTTGGAATAAGAGAAACACACAGTGAAGGTGAAAATCGCCTCAGTGGCTAGAAAAACACTCGGGATCTTAAACACTGGAAACTCCACATGCATGTACAAAGGGGTCTAGTAGCATTATGGGGGAAGTGAATCGCAGAAATCCGTGAGCCTAACTACGGCTCGAGATTCTTAGACATAATTCAGAAATGGTTTTGTCATGTTTTTAAAGATTGGATGATCTTTTCACCTTTAAATTGATCCCAACTCACTTCACTTCCTCCCACAATTAAAAATCACTCTTCTTACATGCATATCTTGTATCATCCAATCCATCAAACTCCATTTTAATTCTTCTTCTTATCAATAAACAGAAAAATGTCGTAACTTACTTTTCTTGCCTACATATCGTCTATTATCCAAACAATAAAACTCTATTTTAAATCTTCTTCTTATCCAAAAACTATAAAAATGTCGTAAATGACTTCTTTTTTTGCTTACGTATTCTCCAATATCAAAACTATATTTTCACTTTGAAAGTGAGTGGAGCTGGGGGCAATAACCGGAACCCTCGATGAAACTTGGGGAAATGGCAGAGGAAAACTTCCTTGCCATAGTGGAAGTTAACTAAATGGGGAAAAAGTGGCGCAGATAATGTTCGTTCCCATTCAGGGGACACCGATATTTGTTGGGAAAATGGGCACGTATATTTATCATATGCTTAATTAATTGTGGAATGCATATTGCACGCACATATTTGTAAAAAATATCTCTAATTTATTAAAATATTCTATGATTTATTATATGTTAAGAAATATGAATGAGGGAAAAACGAATAATTATGTATTTTAACTCCAAAAAAAGATGAATTGGTGAAAGCACGTGCGTGCAAATGCAATTTAAGAGTTGTGTTTTTTTATGTTTTATGTTACACTAGATTATAACACTGCAACGGAAATTTATACCATTCCACTGCCAGCATCAATTTGCCATTGATCATTTCGATGAGGACTATCAAAACCCAAGATTTCTTTTTTCTTCTTCATTTTAAACCTAAAATATTGAAACTCGTGACTTTTCCAGTGGTTCAAGTGGCAGAGATGGTTGGAGACCCAACCGTCAACCCAACAAAAACCCGACAAAAGCCTTCCATTGTCCCGTAATGGCACAATGAAGGACAAAGGTTGGTCGGAAAACACATGTTTGTACAAAGGCGTCTAGCAGTGCGTGTAAGGAAGTGGGCTTTTGAAAGCAATGAGCACAACAATAACTCTTAGCCATAATTAAGAAATGGCTCAGTCATGTTTTGAAAGATTGGAAGATATTTTCACCGATAAATTGACCCCTACTCACTTTAGTTCCTCACACACTGAAACTCACTCTTCTTGCATACATATCTTCCATTATCCAAACCATCGAACTCAATTTTAATTCTTCTTCTAATCTAAAAACAGAAAAATATCCTAACTCATTCTTCTTGCATACATACCCTCTATTATCCAATCCATCAAACTCCATTTTAATTGTTCTTCCTATCCAAAATAGAAAAATGTCGTAACTCACTTTTCTTTCTTACATATCCTCCATTATCAATACTCCATTTTCACTCGGCAAGTGGGTGGAGCTGGAGGGCAATGACCGAAACCCTTGCCAAGAATAGGGGAAATGGCTAACGCAAGCGTCCCCGCCATCGTGGAAGCTAACTGTTTGGGGAAAATGTGGCCCTGACAGTGCTTCATGCCCATTCAGGGGGCGTGACAGCATTTGTTTGGAAAATGGGTACATATATTTATTAGACGTGCTTTATTTCGTTGTGGCACGCATATTGCACGAACTAATATGTCAAATAAATATCTCTAATTTTACTACTGGATTTTATGCATTATTATTTGTCAAGAAATATGACCGAGGATAAAAAGGATAATTAGGTATTTTAACCCAAAAGAGAATTAATTGGTGAAGGCGTTTGTGTGCACGTACAATTTCATGGCTTTGTTTTTATTTTATTTTTTAGGTTTCAATAGATTATAACTCTACCACTGGAAAGTTGTACCATTCCACCGCTCACCTAAATTTTCCTTTCATCACCCCAATGAGGACAATCAAAACCCTTGATTTCTTTTTTCTTCTTCATTTCAAACACATAAACGTAGAAATTTGTGGGTTATCAGTGCTTCAGATAGTGGATATGGGCAAAGACCTAACCTTCAACCGTGAATAAACCCGAAAAAACCTCTTCGTTGTCTTTGAATGGCACAATGAACGAAAATGAGGGTTGGAAAACTCCACCTATTTGTACAAAGGCGTCTCACGGCGTGTGTGGGGAAGTGGGTTTTCGAAAGCCATGAGCCCAACCAAGGCTCGAGACCCTTAGATATAATTTAGAAATATTTTATTCATGTTTTGAAAGATCGAATGATTTTTTTACTTATAAATTGACCCATACTCACTGCATTCCTCACATACTGAAACTCTCTTCTTCCATGCATATCCTACATTATCCCAATCATCAAACTCCATTTTAATTCTTCTTATTATAAAAAATGATTTTTTTGTAAATCACTTTTCTTTCGTACGTATCCTCTAATACCCAAACTCTATTATCAGTCCGCCGGTGGGTGGAGCCGAGGTGATGATCGGAACCCTCACCCATACTTATGGAAATAACCAAGGAAAACTTCCCCGCCATCGTGGAAGCTAACTAAATGGAGAAAGGGTAGCCAACACAATGTTTTGTGCCCATTGAGGGGAGCGTGACAACGTTTGTTGGGAAAATGGGTAAATTTATTTAATATACGTACTTAAATCATTGTGGCATGCATATTGCATGCACTAATTTATCAAAAAATATCTCTAATTTTATTACCAGATTCTTTGTTTTATTTTGTGTTGACCAATATGAACAGGGAAAAAAGGATAATTATGTATTTTATGTTTAAAAAAAGATGAATCGGTGAAAGCACGTGTGTGCACGCGCAATTTAAGAGCTATGCTTTTATTATATTTTGTGTTGCACTAGATTATAACACTGCAACTGGAAAGTTTTACCATTCCAACGCCCGCCTAAATTTTCCCATGATCACCCCTACAGGGATCATCAAAACCCCTAATTTTTTTCTTCTTCATTTCAAACACATAAATATAAAAAATTTGTGGCTTTACATGTGCTTCAGATGGTGGATATGGTTGGTTACCCAACTGTCAGTCGTGGAGAAATCTGACAAAATCTTCTCCATTTTCCTGGAATTAAAAAATGAAGGAAAAATCAGGTTGGAAAACTCACCTTGTCTATACAAAGACATCTCGCAGCGCATGTGGGGAATTGTGTTGCCGAAATCCATGAGCCCAACCACGGCTTAAGACTCTTAGCCATAATTTGGAAATGGTTTCATGATGTTTTGAAAGATCGAATGATTTTTTCACCTATAAATTGACCCCTGCTCACTTCACTTCCTCACACACTAAAACTCACTCATCTTTCATTCATATCCTCCATCAGCCAAACCATCAAACTCCATTTTAATTCTTCCTAATATCCAAAAACAAAAAAAAAATCGTAACTCACTTTTCTTGCTTACATATCCTCCAATAACCAACCTCCAGTTTCATTATGCGGATGGGTGGAGTTAGGGGTAATCACCGGACCCCTCGCCAATACATGGGGAAATGGCTGAGGCAAGCTTCCTCACCATCGTGGAAGCTAACTAAAAGGGGAAAAGTTGGCCTAGACAATGCTTCGTGCCCATTTAGGGGAGCGCAACAACGTTTGTTGATAAATTGGACACGTGTATTTATTATACGTTCTTAATTCATCGTGGCATGCATATTGCACGCACAGATATGTCAAAAAATATCTCTAATTTTATTTAAAAATTCAATGTTTTATTATGTGTTGTGCAATATGTATGAGGGAAAAAGGATAATTATGTATTTTAACTGAAAAGTAGATGAACTAGTGAAAGAGTGTGTGTGCATGTGCAATTTAAGAGCTATGCTTTTATTATCTTTTATGTTGCACTAGATTATAACTTTGCAATTGGAAAGTTCTACCATTCCACCACCCACCTCAATTTTCCTTTGATCACCGCTACGAGAACTATCAAATCCCTCAATTTCTATTTTCTTCTTCATTTCAAACACGAAATAATATAGTAATTTGTGGCTTTACTAGTTCTTCAAATGGCAGAGATGTCTAGAGACCGAACCGTCAACTTAGGAGAAACCCAACAAAAGCCTCTCCATTGTCTCGAAATGGCACAGTTAAAGACAAAGGTGGGTTCAAAAACTCTACATGTCTGCACAAAGGCGTCGAGCGGCGTGTATGGGGAAGTGTGTTGCTGAAAGCCGTGATCCCAACCATGGATCGCGTTTGTTAGCCATAATTCAGAAATGGTTCTCTTATGTTTTGAAAGAATGGATAATATTTTCACCTATAAATTGACCTATACTCACTTCACTTCCTCACACACTCAAACTCACTCTTCTTGCATACACATCCTCTATTATCCAAACCGTCAAACTTCATTTTAACTTTTCTTCTTATCCAACAAAAATAAAAATTTCTAACTCACTTTTCTTGCATACATATCCTCCATTATTCAATCCATCAAACTCCATTTCAATTCTTCTTCTTAGTCATAAGTAGAAAAATGTTGTAACTCACTTTTCTTGTTTACATATCCTTAAATATCAAAATTCCATTTTTACTCGGCAAGTGGGTGGAGCTGGGGGTGTGATGACCTGAACCATAGCCAAAACTTAGGGAAATGGACAAGGGAAGCTACCCTGCTATCGTGGAAGCTAACTAAACGGGGAAAAGGTGGCCTAGACAATTCTTCATGCCCATTTAGGGAAGCGTGATAACGTTTGTTTGGAAAAGTGGCAAGAATATTTATTAGACGTACTTAATTTCATTGTGGCACGCATCTTGCACAAACAGACATGTCAAAAAAATCCCTAAGTTTATTACTATATTTTATGTATTATTATATGTCAAGAAATATGGTCGGGGGCAAAAAAGGAGAATTATGTATTTACTCAAAATAAAGATTAATTTGTAAAAGGGAATGTGTGCACTTGCAATTTAAGAGATGTGTTTTGTTTGTTTTTCAAGTTGCACTAGATTGTAATTCTGCCACTAGAAAGTTGTATCATTCCACCGCCCACCTCAATTCTCCCTTGATAACCCCTATGAGGGCTATCAAAACCCCTAATTTCTTTTTTCTTCTTCATTTCAAACACATAAATATAGACATTTGTGGCTTTGCCAGTGCTTTAGATGGAGGGTATGATCGGAGACCCAACCGCCAATCATTGAGAAGCCCGACAAAAGCCTCTCCATTGTCCTAGAATGACACAATAAAGGAAAAAGGCGAGTTAGAAAACTCCACCATTCCGTACAAAGGCATCTCGTGGTAGGTGTGGGCAAGTCGATTAGTTAAATCCGTGATCCCAACCAGGGTTTAAGACTCTTAGCCATAATTTAGAAAAATTCATCATGTTTTGAAAGATCGAATGATTTGTTCACCTATAAATTGATCTGTACTCACTTCACTTCCTCACACAGTTCAAACTCACTCTTCTTGCATGCATATCCTTCATTTTCAAAACAATTAAACTCTAGTTTAATTCTTCATAGTATCAAAAAATATATAAATTGTGTAACTCGCTTTTCTGTCTTACATATCATCCAATACCCAAACTTCATTTTCACTCCGCAAGTGGGTGGAGCTGGGGGTATTGACCAGAACCCTCGCCAATACATAGGGAAATGGCCGATGCTAGCTTCCTCTCCATCGTGGAAGCTAACTAAATTGGAAAAAGGTGGCCCAAACAATGATTCGTGATAATTCAGAGGAGTGCGACAACATTTGTTGGGAAAATGGGCACGTAAATTTATTATACGTGCTTAATTCATTGTGATATGCATATTGCATAGAGAGATATGTCAAAAACTATCTCTAATTTTATTACTGGATTCTAGATTTTATTATGTGTTGAGTTATATGGACGAGGAAAAAAGGATAATTATGTATTTTAACTCAAAAGAAGATGAATTGGTGAAAGCGTGTTTATGCACGTGCAATTTAAGAGATGTGCTTTTATTTTCTTTTATGTTGCACATGATTATATCTTTGTAACAATAAACGTGTACCATTCCACCACCCATCTAAATTTTCCTTTGATCACCCCTATGAGGACCATCAAAACCCGTGATTTCTTTTTTCTTCTTCATTTACAAAAATATAGAAATTTATGGCTTTACCGTGCTTCAGATGGCAAAAATTGCCGGAGACCCAACCGTCAACAAAGGTGAAACCTGACAAAAGCCTCTCCATTGTTCCGGAATGCCACAGTGAAATACAAAGATGAGTTGGACAAATCCACATGTCTGTACAATGGCGTCTAACAGCGCATGTGGAGAGTGGTTTCCAAAAACTGTGAGCCCAACCATGGCTCGCGACTGTGCCATAATTCAAAAATGGTTCTGTCAAGTTTTGAAAGATTGGATAATTTTTTCACCTATAAATTGACCCCTACTCACTTCACTTCCACACACACTCAAAATCACTCTTCTTGGATACGTATCCTCCGTTATCCAAACCATCAAACTTCATTTTAATTCTTCTTCTTATCCAAAAATAGAAAATTTTCGTAGCTGACTTTTCGGGCTTACGTATTTTTCAATATCAAAACTCCATTTTCACTCTGCAAGCTAGTAGAGCGGGGGGCAATGACCGGAACCCATGCCAAAACTTGGGGAAATGGCAGAGGCAAGCTTCCCCGCCTTTGTGGAAGTTAATTAATTGGGGAAAAGGTGGCCCAAACAATGTTCGTGCCCATTCAGGGGAGCGCGACAATGTTTTTTGGGAAAATGGGCAAGTATATTTATTATATGTGCTTAATTAATTGTGGCATTCATATTACACGCACGGATATGTCAAAAAATAACACTAATTTTATTACTAGATTCTACGTTCTATTATATGTTGAGCAATATGGACGAGGGAACAAAAGGATAATTATGTATTTTAACTCAAAAGAAGATGAATTTGTGAAAGCACGTGTGTACATATGCAATTTAGGAACTGTGTTTTTTTTATGTTTTTGTTGCACTAGATTAGAACTCTGCAACTGGAAATTTGTACCATTTCGCCGACTGCCTCAATTTACTTTTGATCACCCCTAAGAGGACCATTAAAACTCCTAATTTCTTTTTTATTCTTCATTATAAACATAGAAATATAGAAATTAATGGCTTTACCAGTGCTTTAAATGGCAGAGATGGTCGGAGACACAATCTTCAATTGTGGAGAAACCCGACAAAAGCCTCTCCATTCTCAGGGAACGGTACAATGAAGGATAAATACGGGTTTGAAAACTCCACCTGTCCGTACAAAGGCGTCTTACGGCATATATGGGGAACCTGATTGCCGAAAGCAAGGAGCCCAACCACAACTAGAAACACTTAGCCAAAATTTAGAACTGGTTTCATCATGTTTTGAAAGATCGGGTGATTTTTTCACCTTTAAATAAACTCCTACTCACTGTACTTCTTCACACAGTCAAACTCACTTTTCTTGCATGCATATACTCTATTATCCAACCCATCAAACTCCATTTTGATTCTTTGAATTATCAAAAAAAAAATTTAAAAAAATATGTATTGGAAATGGTACAATGAAAGACAAAGGTGTGTTGGAAAAATTAACAATATGTCTGTACAAAGACGTCTAGTAGCGCGTGTGGGGAAGTTGGTTGCTGAAAACCGTGAGCCCAACCATGGTTTGTGACTGTTTGCCATAATTCTTAAATGGTTCTGTCAATTTTTGATTGATTGGATGATCTTTTGACCTATAAATGGACCCTTACTCACTTCTTTTCCTCACACTCAAACTCACTATTCTTGCATGCATATCCTCCACTATTCAAACCATCAAACTCCATTTTAATTTTTTTTCTTATCAAAAAATATAAAAATGTCGTAACTCACTTTTCTTTCTTACATAGCCTCCAGTATAAAAATTCCATTCTCACTCCGCAAGTGGGAGGAGCTGGGGGCAATGATCGGAATCTTTGCCAATACTTAGGGAAATGACAGAGGAAAGCTTCCTCGAAATCATGGAATCTAAATAAACGGGGAAATGATGGACCAGACAATGAATCCTTCCATTTAGGAGAGCACGACAACGTTTGTTTGAAGGGCACGTATATTTATTAGATGTGCTTAATTCATTATGGCACGCAAATTGCACGCACAGATTTGTCAAAAAAATGTCTCTAATTTTATTAATAAATTTTATGAATCATTGTATGTTGGGAAATATGAATGAGGGAAAAATGATGATTTTGTATTTTAACTCAGAAGAAGATGAATTGGTGAAAGCGCATGTGTGCACGTGTAATTTAAGAGATGTGCTTTCATTGTTTTTTATGTTGCAATAGATTATAACTTTGCCGCCTTAATATTCCCTTGATCACCCCTACGCGGACCATCAAAACCAATGATTTCTATTTTATTCTTCATTTCAAACGCAAGAATATAGAAATTTCTGGATTTACCACTGCTTCCAATGGAGGTGATGGCCGGTGACCTATACGTCAATCGTGGAGAAACCCAACAAAAGCCTCTCCATTGTCCTGGAATGGCACAATGAAGGAAAAATGTGTGTTGGAAAACTCTACCGGCCCATACAATAGCATCTCACGGAGCGTGTTGGGAAGTGGGTTGCCGAAAGCCATGAGCCCAACCACGGCTCGAGAATCTTAGGAATTATTTATAAATGGTTGTGTCATGTTTTGAAAGATCGAATAATTTTTTCACCTATAAATTGAACCCTGCTCACTTCACTTCCTCACACACTCAAACTCACTCTTCTTTCATGCATATCCTCCATTTTCCAAACCATAAAACTCGATTTTAATTATTCTTATGTTGTAACTCACTTTTCTTGCTTACATATCCTCCAATACCCAAATTTCATTTTAACTCTGCGGGTGGGTGGAGCTGAGGGGAATTCATCGGAACCCTCGCCAATACATGGGGAAATGACCAAAGCAAGCATCCCCGCCATCATGGAACCTAACTAAACACGGAAAAGTGGCCCAGAAAATTCTTTGTGCCCATTCGGGGGAGCGTGAAAAAGTTTTCTTGGGAAAATGGGTACTTAAATTTACTATGCATGCATAATTCATTGAGGCATGCACATTGCATGCACAGATATGGTAAAAATATATCTTATTTTACTACTAGATTCTATGTTTTACTATGTGTGAGCAATATGGTCAAGAAAAAAGGATAATTATGTATTTAAACACAAAAGAAGATAAATTGCTTAAAGTGCGTCTGTGCATGTGCAATTGAAGAGCAAAGCTTTTATTATCTTTTTTGTTGCACTGAATTACGACGGTGCAACATGAAAGTTGTATCATTCCACCGATGCCTCAATTTGCCTTTGATCACCCCTACGAGGACCTTCAAAACCCCTAATTTCTTTTTTCTTCTTCATTTAAAACACAAAAATATCGAAATTGTTCCTTACCAGTGCTTCAAATGGCGGAGATGGTAGGAGACCAAACCATCGACCGAGGAGAAACCTGACAAAAACCTCTCCATTATCCCAGAATGGCACAACGAAGAACAAAGGTGGGTTGGAAAATTCCACATGTTTGTACAAAGGCGTTTAGCAGCGCGTGTGGAGAAATGGGTTGCTGAAAGCCATGAGTCCAACAATGGCTCGCAACTATTAGCCATTATGTCAAAATGGTTCTGTAATGTTTTGAAATATTGGATTATCTTTTCACCTGTAAATTTACCCCTACTCACTTCTCTTCCTCACACACTCAAAATCACTCTTCTAGCATACATATTCTCCACTATTTAAACCATCAAACTCCATTTTAATTCTGCTTCCCATCCAAAAATAGAAAAACATCATAACTCACTTTCCTTGCTTACATATCCTCCAATATCAAACTCCATTTTCATTCCGCAAGTGGGTGGAGCTGGGGGAAATGATCAGAATCCTTGCAAATACTTAGAGAAATGAATGAGGCAAGCTTCCCCGCCATCATGGAAGCTAAATAAATGGGGAAATAATGGCCCAGAAAATGGTTCCTACACATTTAGAGGACCGCAACAAAGTTTGTTTTGAATATGTGGAATGAATATTGCACGCAAAGATCTGTTTAAAAACTATCTCTAATTTTATTACTAAATTTTATGTATCATTATATGTTGAGTAATATGAACGAGAGAAAAATGATAATTATGTATTTTAAGTCAAAAGAAAATGAATTGGTTAAAGCGCGTGGGTCCACGTGCAATTTAAGAGCAGATCTTTTATTATCTTTTATGTTGCACTAGATTATAACTCTGCAATTGGAAAGTTGTAAAATTCCACCACCCGCCTCAATTTTCCTATGATCACCCCAACGAGGACCATAAAATCCATGATTTCTTTTTTCTTCTATATTTCAAACAAAAATATATAGAAATTAGTGGGTTTACCAATGTTTCAAATGGAGGAGATAGTCGGAGACTCAACCGTCAACCATGGAGAAACCCGAAAAAAGCCTCTCAATTGTCCTTGTATGGCACAATGAAGGAGAAGGGAGGGTTGGATAACTCCACCTATCCATACAAAGGCGTCTCACGGTGCGTGTGGGGAAGTGGGTTTCCAAAAGCCATGAGCCCAACTACGGCTCAAGACTCTTAGCCATAATTTAGAAATTGGTTTTGTCATGTTTTGAAAGATCAAATGATTTTTTCATCTATAAATTGAACATTAATCATTTCACCTCCTCACAAGCTCAATCCCACTCTTCTTGCATGCATATCTTCCATTATCCAAACCATAAAAATCCATTTTATTATTCTTATTATCAAAATATAAAAAAAAATTCCGTAACTCACTTTTCTTCTGAAAATACTCTCCAACACCCAAACTACAATTTTACTCCGCGGGTGGGTGGAGATGGGGGCAATCACCAGAACCTACCCCCCAATACATGGGGAAATGGCTGAGGCAAGCTTCCCTAACATCATGGAAGCTAACTAAATGGGGAAAAGGTGGGCCAGATAATACTTCGTGCCCATTGAGGGGAGCTCAAATACATTTGTAGGGAAAATCAACACGTATATTTGTTATACATGCTTAATTAATTGTAGCATGCATATTGCATGCACAGATATTTGTAAAAAGATCTTTAATTTTATTACTAGATTCTATGTTTTATTTTGTGTTTAGCAATATGGACGAGAGGAAAAAATAATTATTTATTTTAACTCAAAAGAAGATAAATTGGTGAAAGCATGTGTTCATTATATTTTATGTTGCACGAGATCATAAATCTGCAATTGAAAAGTTGTACCATTCAACCGCTCGCCTCAGTTCTCCTAAGGTCATCCCTACGAGGACCATCAAAACCCCTGATTTCTTTTTTATTCTTCATTTAAAACAGCGAAATATAGAAATGTGTGGCTTTACCAATGCTTCAAATGGTGGAGATGTCCGGAGACCTAACTGTTAACCAATGGCAGATATTTTAAGAGAACCAATCGTCAATCGAGGAGAAACCTGAAAAAAAAGCATCTCCATTGTCCAAAAATGGCAAAATGATGACAAAGGCAGGTTGGAAAACTCCACCTGTCCGTACAAGGGGGTCTCCCTGCATGTGTGGGAAAGTGGGTTGCCGAAAGCCATGAGCCCCACAACGGATCGTGACACTTTGCCATAATTAAGAAATGGTTCTGTCATGTTTTGAAAGATTGAATGGTTCTTTACACCTATAAATTGACCTCTAATCACTTCACATCCTCACACACTCTAACTCACTCTTATGGCATACATATCCTCCATTATATAAACCACCAAAATTTATTTTAATTTATCTCTCTATCTAAAAATAGAAAAAAATTGTAACTTACTTTTCTTGCTTACATATCCTCCAATATCCAAACTCAATTTTCACTCTGAGGGTGGGTGGAGCAGGAGAAATAACCTGAACCCTCGCTAATACATGGGGAAATGGTCGAGGCAAGCTTACCCGCCATCGCAGAAGTTAACTAAACAGGGAAAATGTGGCCTAGATACTGCTTCGTACCCGTTCAAGGAAGCGCGGAATCATTTGTTGGGGAAATGGGCACATATATTTATTAGACATGCTGAATTTATTGTGGCTCACATATTTCTCGCATAGATATGTCAAACATATCTCTAATTTTATTACTATACTTTATGTATCGTTATATGTTGAGCAATATGGACGCGGAAAAAAAGAATAATTATATATTTTAACTCAAAAGATGATGAATTGGTGAAAACTCGTGCGTATATGTGCAATTTAAGAGTTGTGCTTTTATTATTTTTTCTAAGTTGTATTGAATTATAACTCATCCACTAGAAAGTTTTACCATTCCACTGCTCGCCTCAATTTGCCCTTGTTCACCCCTATGATGACCATTAAAACCTATAATTTATTTTTTATTATTCACTTCAAACACAAAAATATTGAAATTTTTGGCTTTACCAGTGCTTCAAATAGTGGAGATAGTTGGAAACCCAACCGTCAACCGAGGAGAAACTTGATAAAAGGCTCTCCATTGGCCTGGAATGGCACAATCAAGGACAAAGGCACGTTGGAAAACTGCACTTGTTCATACACAAGCGTCTGGAAGCTCTTGTGGGGAAGTGGGTTTCCAAAAGCCGTGAGACCAACCACAACTCTAGAGTGTTAGCCATAATTTAGAAATGGTTATGTCATATTTTTAAATACTGAATGAACTTTTCACCCACGAATGTATCCCTACTCACTTCACTTCCTCAAACACTCAAAATCACTTTTTTGCATACATATCCTCCATCATCTAAACCATCAAACCTTATTTTCATTTTTCTTATTATTAGAAAAACCGAAAATTTTTGTAACTCGGTTTTCTTGCTTACATGTCCTCCAATATCCTAACTCTATTTTCACTTTGCGGGTGGATGGAGCTTGGTGTAGTGACCAGAACCCTCACCAATACTTGTGAAAATGGTCGAGGCAAGCTTCCACATAATCGTGGAAGTTAACTACAGAGGGAAAAGGTGGCTGAGACATTGGTTAGTGCCCATTCAGAGGAGCACGACACTGTTTGTTGAGAAAATGGGTACGTATATTTGTTACCCTTGCTTAATTAATTGTGGTAAGCATATTGCATGCAAAGATATGTTTAAAAAATATATCTTAAATTTTATTATTAGATAATATGTATTATTATATGTTGAGCAATATGGACGAGGGAAAAATGAAGAATATGCATTTAACTGAAAAGAAGATTAATTGGTGAAAGTGTGTGTGGGCACGTGAAATGTAAGAGCTGTGTTTTTTTATCTTTTATGTTGCACTAGATTATAAATATTCCACTGGAAATTTTTACCATTCCACTGCCGCCTCAATATTCCCTTGATCACCCCCTACGAGGGCCATCAAAATTCCTAATTTTTTTTCTTCATCATTGCAAACATAAAAATATGAAAATTTGTGGCTTGACCAGTGCTTCAAATGGCGGAGATGGACAGAGATCCAGCTGTCAACCAACAAGAAATTCGACAAAAGCCTCTTATTTGTCCCGAAATGGAACAATGTATGACATGTGTGGATTAGAAAATTCCACCTTTCTGTACAAACCCATCTGGCAGCACGCGTGGGGAAGTGGGTTGCCAAAAGCTGTGAGCCCAACTTCCGGTCGCGACTCTTAGCAATAATTTAGAAATTGTCCTGCCATGCTTTAAAAGATTGAATAATTTTTTCACTTATAAATTGATCCCTACTCACTTCACTTCCCTCACACACTCAAAATCACTCTTCTAGCATACATACCCTCCATTATCCAAACCATCAAACTCAATTTAAATTCTTCTTCTTATCCAAAAATATTCTTAAAAAAATTGTAACTCACTTTTTTTGCTTACATATCCTCCAATATCCAAACTCCATGTTCCCTCTGCAAGTGGGTGGAACTGGAAGCAATGACGGAAATCCTCATTAAAACTTGGGTAAAAATGGCTAAGAAAAGCTTCCATGCAATCGTGGAGGTTAACTAAACAGGAAAAAGGTGGACCAGGCAATGCTTCATGCCCATTCAGAGGAGCGAGACAACGTTTGTTGGGAAAATTTGCTCGTTTATTTATTACACATGCTTAATTCATTGAGGCATGCACATTGCACACATAGATATGTCAAAAAATATGTCTTATTTTATTACGAGATTCTATGTATTATTATATGTTGAGCAGTATGAATGAGGGGAAAACGATAATTATGTATTTTAACTCAAAATAACATGAATTGGTGAAAGCACGTGTGTGCACAAGCAATTTAAAAGTCATGCTTTTATTATAGTTTATGTTGAAATAGATTGTAACTCTGCCACTGGAAGGTTTTACTATTCCACTGTCGGCTTCAATATTCCCTTGATCAACCCAACGAGGACCATCAAAACCCCTAATTTCTACTTTCTTCTACATTTTAAACACAAAAATATAGTAATCAGTGGCTTTGCAAGTGCTTTAAATGGCGGAGATGACCGGAGACCCAACCGTCAACCAACGAGAAACTCGACAAAAACCTCTAAATTGTCCCAGAATAGAACAATGAAGGACAAAGACGGGTTGGAAAACTCCACCAATTCCTACAAATGTCTGGCAGCGCGTGTGAGGAAGTGGGTTGCCAAAAGTCGTGAGCCCAACTACAGCTCTACGCCCGTAGCCATAATTTAGAAATGGTTAAGTTATGTTTTTAAAGATTGAATGAACTTTTCACCTACAAATTGACCCCTACTCACGTCACTTCCTCAAACACTCAAACTCACTCTTTTTGCATACATATCCTCCATTATCCAAACCATCAAACCTTATTTTAATATTTCTTATTATCCAAAAATGAAAAAAAAATTGTTACTCACTTTTCTTGCTTACATATCCTCCAATATCCAAATTTCATTTTCACCCCGTATGTGGGTGGAACTTGGGCAGTGACCAGAACCCTCGCCAATAATTGGGGAAATGGCCTAGGAAAACTTCCTCGCAATTGTGGAAGTTAGATAAATAGGGAAAAGCTGGCCCAAACAATGGTTTTTGCCCATTCAAAGAAGCAAGACAGCGTTGTTGGGAAAATGGGCACGTATATTTATTACACGTGCTTAATTTATTGTGGTATGCATATTACACACACAGAGATATAAAAAAATATCTCTTATTTCATTATTAGATTCTATTAATTATTTTATGCTAAAGAATATAGATGAGGGAAAAAGGATAATTATGTATTTTAACTCAATAGAAGATGAATTGGTGAAAGTGCGTGTGTGCACGTGCAATTTAAGAGTTGTGCTTTTTTTATCCTTTATGTTGCACTAGATTATAAATATGCCCTTGGAAAGTTTTTCCATTCCACTTCCGCCTCAATATTCCCTTTATCACCCCCACGAAGACAATAAAAACCCCTAATTTTTCTTTCTTCTTCATTGCAAGCACAAAAATATAGAAATTTGTGGCTTTACATGTGCTTCAAATGGCAAAGATGGCCGGAGACCCAACCGTCAACTGACGAGAAACTCAATAAAAGCCTCTCAATTATCCCAAAATGGCACAAAGAAGGACAAAAGTGGTTTCGAAAACTCCACTAGTCCGTACAAACGCGTTTGGCATCGCGCGTGGGGAAGTGGGTTGCCGAAACTCATGAGCCCAACCACGACTCGCTACTCTTAGCCATAATTCAGAAAATTTTCTGTCATATTCTGAAAGATTGAATAATCTTTTTACCTTTAAATTGACCCCTACGCACTTCTCTTCCTCACACACTCAAACTCACCCTTGTTGCATACATAACCTCTATTATCCAAACAATCAAACACCATTTTAATTCTTCTTCTTATCCAAAAGTAGAAAAATCATAAACTCACTTTTCTCGCTTACATATCCTCCAATATCAAAACTTCATTTTCCCTCCAAAAGTGTGTGGAGCTGAGGGGGATGACCGGAACCCTCGCCAAAACTTTGGGAAATAAGCATCCCCGCAATTGTGGAAGTTAACTAAACAGGGAAAAGGTTGTCCAGACAATGCTTCATGCCCATTCGTAGGATCTTGACAGCATTGGTTGGGGAAATGGCATGTATATTTATTACACGTGCTTAATTCGTTATGGCATGCATATTGCACACACATATATGTCAAAAAATAATTCTTATTTTATTACTATATTTTAGGTATTACTATATGTTCAAAAATATAGACGAAGGGAAAAAGGATAATTTTGTATTTTAACTCAAAAAAAAGATGAATTGGTGAAAGCGCGTGTGTACACATACAAGTTAAGAGCTGCGCTTTTATTATCTTTTATGTTGCACTAGATTATAACTTTGCCACTGAAATTTTTTACCATTCCACTGCTCATCTCAATATTACCTTGATCACCCTTACGAGGACAATAAAAACCTCTGATTTCTTCTTTCTCCTTCATTTTAAACACAAAAATTTAGAAATCTGTGGCTTAATAAATTTTTCAAATGGCTAGGATGGCCGGAGACCCTTCCGTCAACCAACGAGAAACCCGATAAAAGCTGCTCAGTTGTCCCGAAACGGAACAATGATAGGCAAAGGTGGGTTGGAAAACTCCACATGTCTACGCAAAGGCCGGGAGGTCGTCGCCGTACCTCTCAAAAGTATAATTTATAAGCCCTTTTTGCTTAATAAATACAACTAAGTAGATAGTTGGCAAGTCGGGGTCGTCAACAGAGAAGAGAGATATTCCTAAGGGTTCATGCATACAGGGGTGAATATAAGCCTAGATATATATA
>JAULKM010000006.1:457980-472761 GCA_032355605.1 Rubia tinctorum | reverse complement strand
CCTCGAACCCCATGTTGCTTCCTTTGGAACTCGAAGCTACCCCAACAGCCAAAGACATCAACAATCACAACACATTCGAAAACAAAAAACAACCCACGAATTCAGACACAAAACCAACTTCAAAAGTGCCAATCTTGGCAGTTTTGGTCCTCAAGTCAAGAAATCTCTCCCTCGTTTTTCAGTGGCCTCAGGAAACAAAAGGGGTGGGAAAAAGGGATGATTGGCCTTCAATCAAGACAAGATATAACGGGAGAGAGAAAAGGGCGATGTGGGGTAATGGTAATGGCACAACTCTTTTTGTTCTTTGTATTTTGGTTTTTGGAAAATGGAAACTGAAGAACGTTGTGTAAGGAAAGGGTCGTGTGGCTATCCGAAGATCGTGAGGGGCAGTTTGAGATTCCACAATTCGAGGAGGGCCGCTTACGGACAGCCTAGGATTGGGCTATGCCCTTTGACCTATTCTTATCGGACAATCAATCAATCGCATACCATGAAAGTCCACTCAATTCCTTCCATATTGTTGTTGTAATATTCACTTTCTTTTTATGGAGATTGATGTGATGCTATGGATTTTAGACGTAATTAGCCAGCATTTAAGGAGGGAGAATGGTAGATTTGACTTTCCATTCATGCCATTCTTTCCATAGAACTTTTAGCGCCAAATTTTACCGTACTTCATTCATGTCATTTTTGGGGTTAGAACATGAGATTTGGAGCAATTTGTCGAACATCAAACCGCTTGAGTTCTCACTTTGGTTTGCATGTTGTATTCATGATAGTGGATTTTGAATAAGCGATGGATAATTGATTCTCATAACATAATTCAGATTGATAGGTATAAGATTATGTTATTTTCGCCTGATTTGAATTAAACAGTGCTAAAAAATAAAGTGATAATTTTATATTAAATCAAACCAAAATTAATTGAGATGTAGTTAGGATTAACTTCTCTGTTGGTTAGAATTCATTACTTGATCGAAATCCGATTATGTAGCAATTAAGAGAACCATGTCGAAAGAACTTGGCTAAATGACCTCGTAACTTCGGAAGAAGGGATGCTCTCCCATCTTTTCATCTAAAAAGAGCGCTTATAGAAACATCTATGTGTGGAGTCTTTCAGTTAGTAGCTAATCCAATCACTTTTATGCATAGACATATTAATTTATCTGTTAGTCACATCAAATTTGTCCCTCGATTGAAAGCTGTGAAACAAGTATATGCTATTTTATTAGAACCATCTAATTAAATCGTTCTTAATAGTCATGAGATGATAATATGAAGGTTTTTTATTATTATTGACGGATGCTCCTATTACACGATGAAAACCAAAAGTAAGCCAAGCAAAGATGAATGTTCATTTTGTTTGTTTCTCAAGCATTTGAGTCCATTTTTCTCTTGTGATCGATCATTTTTGTTTCTCTAACTTCACATCTAACTTCTGATGAATCGTTTGTTTATTTAGGTAATAATATTCAATCTGGCCTGCAATTTCACTCAATGGCGTTTCTCTTTTGTTTTTTTTTTCCGTCATTTAACTGCAACCTGTTCCTTTTTCGTGTCGGTTGGGGTACATGTGGCAGAAACTGCCTGCATAACACCATGTTCACTGGGTAAAGATTATCATACGTGGTTAAATTTCCAAGGGTTTAGGTCTTTCTACATTTGTACAAAGTTTGTAGTAATCATTTCAACTTCAACCTAACCGAAGCTGAAAAGAATGAAGCAAAAGAAGGCCCCCTTTGTGTTCATTATATATCATCATCAATGCTCTGGCAATTGCTTCCAAGTTCCAGCACATTTTCCATCATCATATCATCCACCTTAAACATGATTAGGACATGATGTTTAACCTAAATCAACTAATGTACCAACAGTTCTTGAAAAAACCACAAACGAGTTTGGATCCATTAAGCAAATTGATTCCATCATTCTCAATGTGCACAAGGAAAATAACAATAAAGATGGTACCAAAATTTGCTAAGTGATCAATCACTCCCCCATTTCTTCACAACGCTCTCTCGTGCTGAGCTCTTGGCAGCCGTTTCCTTCCAACTAACTGGACTGACATGCACATTGCCTGTTTGATTTAGCTTACTTGTTACTAGTGAGGTGAAGAAGGCAATTCCAGCCCTTGTTCTTCGCAGACCAAGTAACAGGGGATTCAAAACAACAGCTAGCATGACGTCGCCTTTAGATATTATCAGAAACTGTAAAGAGCGTAAATTGTGGTATTACCATATTAGAGATGTAATCTACATGTTGAATAACTCTAACAGTGTCGGAGCAACAGAAGTTAGCAGAAATTGGGAACGTACCACAGAAATGATTCCCAAGACTGTTAGGATTATCTGCTGTGCTTCTTGCCAGAAGTGGTCGCCGTCGGATCCACCAAACCATCTACGCCATCCAAACCACCCCCCTCCGCCAAAATCACCACCACCACCTGTCTCTTCTCTTCTCTTTATTTCTTTGTCCCATTTCTCAAACTCGCTCTTCTTCCCACCAAGTGCACTTTCTAAAGCTTTTCTAGCCTGGTCCTGTGGCACAACACCATAATATACCAAACCGTTGATAAAGATATCGGGGCAGAGAGTCAAGACTAATATAACGACAACATTAATAAGCTTCTAGGTAAACTTGAATAAGCTTCCAAAATTCACTCCTTAATCCTCAGATGCACAGATGAACACTGGAAATCGATGTTTCTCTTTGCAAATGTAATGCGCAACTTCCTACCTGTGGATTTCTAGCGATTTGATTGAAGTTAGGTCAAAAAGCAATAGCCTGATCGAGTGTTTTTCCAACCTCACGAGTTGAACTTAGACAGAATCGCAAAGACGGATGAATTAAAGCAATCCCTCCCGCTCCCCAGTAATATACAACATGACTGATGCCATCATTGCCTCATACTATTTTACATGATAAATCATGTCTTTGGAGGGAACGCAAACAAGTTTTGATATTTTTGAAGGATTATAAGAGCAATATCCCATTGCTGCATTAAATTAAATCCTATAGAAAATTATGCAAAATGCATACAATACTTTGCATGAGCATTGAGCAACCAAAAACCAAAATTATCTGTAGATTCAACTCCCTCCGTACCCCTCTCTTTCACTGTGCTTCAATTCCATCCTCCCAGTTTTTTTTTGTCAACAAAACTATAATCTAAGAAGCCAATTGGAATTAGCTACCACATATCCTATCAAAAATCCTTAAAAATTCAAAAACCAATCTGCAAGATAGTCTCTTTCTAGTGTGTAAATTCTCAGGAAACCTTAAAAACTTCAACTTCAAACAAAATTTACCATTCTATCCAGTTAGCAAGCAAGAAAACCTTGAACTTCCAAACAATATCATAAGCAATAAAAAAGGGCTCCAAGAATCCCATCTCCACACCTCATTTCATCATAAATCAGTGGAATTTATGGCTGAAACTTCAAATTGTAGTTCAAAATGGGACTCAAACCTGTTTTCTGTTGTCAGAGAAGAGGCAAGAAAATCTTAAGTTAGATTGAAGGCTTCCCTGAAGGGATTCCCAGGTGAGTTGGCTGGCGCGGGGGTAGACTGAGTCGTGGTGGCGGCGCAAATTCGGTAGAGTCGGAGGACTCTGGCTGAGAACCAGCGCCATGCTTTTGCAGTCTGGTCCTTTAATTTTCTCACCTAAGCCTATTTTGCGAGATTATGCAGAATTGCAGGTGTCTCTTCTGTGCTTGAGGAAGAAAATTAGGGGGTAAAAATGTGATTCATGGGAAGTTAGAGTATAAACAGTAAATTTAGCAGAAAATTATATATTGATAGCAAATGTTGTCGGTAATACCGTGCCGATGCACGGATCTATAAATAAAAATAAATTATACTCCCTCTGTCTCATTCTAAATTGCTTATTTACTTTTTGAAAGTCAAACTTTGCAAACTTTGACCCTAAATATAAATTAATATATTAATAATAAATATATCGTGTGAGATATTGTTAAATTTGTCTTTAACATCTACTTTTTAAATATCAATTTTTTATGCGACACTATTATATGTAACTAGAGATATTTACGGTCAAACATGCTCATTGAACACCGTGGAAAAGTAAATAAGCAATTTAAAGTGGGACGGAGGGAGTATCCCATGATTATTGACTTATTTAATTTTTCACAGTTTTCAATGGTCATGTTTGACTGTCAATATCTCTAACTACATACAACAATTCCATATAAAAATTTGATATTTAGAAAATAAATGTTAAAATAAATCTAACAATATCTCACATGATATATTTATTATATATATATTAGTTTATATTTATGGTCAAAGTTAATCAAATTTGACTTTGAAAAAGTAAATAGGCCAATAATTATGGGACGAATTGAGTATAATTTAGACAAAGTCTTGGGAAAGACCGTATTTCCATATGTTTATGAAAAGATGAAGTTTAATTATAATAAATAAAAGGTAAAAGGCCTAGTTGCAATATTAAAATTTTATTATGCAACATTTAGTAGTTATAAAATTTATAATCCAATTCATGCAACCGGAAAATTTTATCTTCATTTCTTCTAATTTGCACTTTAAACCTAGGTCTTTCCATGACTTATAGAAATACCTTCTTTTAAGAGACAGACTCTCTATTGACAAAGTCTTGGGAAAGACAGTCTTTTCATATATTTATGGAAAGACAAAGTTTAATCAGAATAATAAAAGGTAAAAGGTTTTAGTTGCAATATTAAAATTTTATCATGCAACGTGCAGTAGTTTTAAATTTCAACGCAAAAATTTTATCTTCATTTCTTCTAATTTGCACTTTAAACCTTTATCTTTTTATAACTTATGGAAAAATCATCTTTTTAGAGACAGACACTCCTTTATAAATAATGTAGTGATAAAAATATTAAATACGCGTTAATAATGAATCAGTAATTATATAATTGAATTTATAACTTATATATCTTTTAAAAGGAAATACTAAAAGTATTTTTAGTTATAAATAAAATGAAAATATTAGTAATTTTCTATTCTAATTGAAATTTTTGTACTTAAATACAAGAAATTTGAACGGTTGAAAGTTGCTCTGAGAATTTGAACCTTGTTTAATACCACTGTTGAAATTCTACTGAAAATGTGATTTATTTATGCTTACAGTAATTTAGTTATACTAAAATATGATTTGTGATCCAGTTAAATTATTTTTCACTGTAGTTTAATCAGAGATACGAAGGAAACATTTGTTCAAGATGTAGATCAATAGATGGGAACATTTGTTCAAGAGGCATATCAATATATGAAGTTGAAAAGAGATAAAGAGATATGTTTAAATACTGATTAGAAAATAGACATGGAGTAATGCATTTACTTTTAAGATTTTGAAGCAAACATACATTTATATTGTAAATATATAAATTAAAACACAATCAATTTAATCAACAATTATTGGTAAAAGCTGGCAAGCTGAGAATGCAGAAAGAAATAAAGGAAACATGGGGAAAATGAAGGAAGAAATCGGTTGCTACTAGGAAGGAAGCGAATAATAAAGATGGAATTTATTTAAGGGTTTATTTTGACCGTGGTTCAATCATTGTTTATTTTAGTGCAATCCAATCACAAGTTGTGACGTTAAAACTGTCCTCCATTTTGTATTTCAGACATTTGTTTCTCTGTCAGAATTGTTCTCGAAACTTGCTTTAAATGGTAAATTTAGTGCAGATTTGTGTAGAATTTATTTAAACGGTGGTTCAACCTCCATTTTTTTTACTGTAATACACTCTACACACAATATCTGACGTAAAAAATGTCCTCGAAAGTGCTTCATTAGACGGTGGTAGATGAATAACCGTCCTCTAACAAATCTTCAGAACTGTTGGCCATCAATGCGACTATCGAAATACATGTTTCACATTCGGAACTTAAAATAAAACATAGTTCCAAAGGACATATCCATAACCGTCAACCTACATAGTCGTTAATGATGATTTTTTACACTAGTCACCATTCGAAACGATTTAAAAAAATCAAGATGATCAACTATTATGTAAATTATTTGAATCGATTCAAAAGAAGGGAAACGTGTAAAATGACCTTATTAAACTGAGAAAGTGCATTATTGATCTTGTAAAATTTGAAAGTGCATAAGTAACCCTATCTTTTAACCAAAATGTGCAGTTTTACCCATTTGGCAGATTTTCGGTGTTGACCAATGTAAGTCAGGCGCTGACCATAAAGACAAAAGTATCCCTGGGTTGAAAACAGACTTTTTCATGACGATTATACCTCTCACGTCTTGCTTCTTAATAAAAACCTTAATAAAGCAAACCTCCATCACTGCTCCGCCGCTCCACTGCCGGACCTCAGCCGCCACCTGTTCCCACCACCACCACCTCTTTCGCCAGGAACCACTAGCCTCGCCGCCCCGAAAACCCTAACCACTACCTCCCCCCATCACCTGTCCCCCTCCCTCGCACAACCCTAGTCCCCCCACCACCACTCCGTCGCTACAAATCTTACCGTCCACTCAAATCCCTCTCCTCTATCCGCTCCATCGTTGCTACTACTACCGCCGTCCGCTCAAATCCCCCTCAGTCGTCGTCCACTCAAATCCCCTCGAAAAACACCCAATAGCCAGTTCATCCCCTCCCCGCCACTCAAATCCCTCGCCTCCGCTTCTAATTTTGATTTCTCCATCACCCCGTATAACCCTATATTTTTCCCTCGCCTCAGCTCAAATCCACTCAAATTTCAAATCATACGGAAGGGGAAACGACGCCAACACCGATGCCTGTGAGGAGAAGGTCGGTGGCGGTTTGAATGGGGGTGGGGTCCTCGGCTGTCGTTGGTTGAGCGGAAGTGAAATAAAACGGCATCACCGGTGATGGTGTTAGGCGAAGAAAAGGCGAGGAAAGGAATGGGAGCGGATAGTTGGGAGTGAGGGTAAGAAGATCATTTCATTTTTTTAAAATTATGGGCATTATGGTTTTTTCACCAATTTTGGGCCAATTTGGCTATTGACATTTAGGTCAACGAAGTTTAGGATTATTTTTGCACTTTCAAATTTTACAAGGTCATTTCTACACTTTCGTCCAAAACATAATGTTAAAAACGCACTTTTATGTAAAAAGAATCAAGATGGTCAACTATTATGTACATGATTTGAAGATAATTGAAATGGTACCAATATTTTAATGTTATAGGTTTGATCCTCCACAAAAAATTAGAAGATCTCGTTTCAGAAACTTAAAAACTAAAACAAATCATTATGAAGATGGTAGCCATGAGAAATAAAGGGAACGTAATCTTCATATTCTTCACCATCTCTTTGGCCTTCTCCCTGAAGATGAAGAAAGCTTGAAGCCACCAACTTTTATCAACGGAATTCATCAAGAATGCAATTGTTTTCTACAGGTTGAATTGAAGGTGAATTGTGAATTAATATTGTTAGTTTATGTATTTCAAATCAAGGGCCTGAATTCTGAACAAATTGTACATCTCACCAGTCTAAATGGTTCAATATGAAGAATGGGCTCCAAGAACATATCGACATTCCTGAATTATCACATCATAAGGAATCGAGTTTATAAATTTACCCGTAGATGATGTCCAAATTAATTATTTACTTCTGTCATATTTGAAATTGCAGGTTTTTATCAACTTTTTAAAGATATATTTGACTAACGATTACTTTAACTACATGTAGTAATGATGCATAAAAAGGATATTAAAAAATTACATATTGCAGAAATCTAAGAATGTTTTACATAATAATATCATTGTTTATACAATAATTGAAATCTAAACTTAAACGTGATTTAAGAAAGTTAAAAATAAAGTGTGCATTTAGTTGGAATGGAGAGAGCATGTTTGATTACCTTATCACCATTTTTCCACGGTATATGTGACATGTATAGAAACTGAAACCTTTGCCCAAAGGAACATGATTCTTTCTCCATTCTACATTTTATTAAGAAAATAGGGGAGGTTTATTAATTAATACTTCTATAGAAAAAGGAAATTTTGATTATAAAAAAATAAAATAAAAACCTAGTTTCCAAGATATTCCAACATTTAGCCCGTCTTGAAATGTGGGTTGCACTATGATCTCAATGTTGTTCCCCAAGTGCTTCATAAGAGATGTGAAGAATGCCAACACTTGCTACACAAAAACTCAAGTCATATTTTGGAGTAGTCATGTTTGTAATACTAAAAACAATACGATATTGGTTATCTTAATCATACCTCCTTTCCTCGAAAAGGTTGGAATGAAGACGTAAAATTGCAAATGCAGAGACATTCATCTCCAATTACATCAGATATTTGTTTGTCGCTCTTGTTCTTGATAGCGGTGTAGAGCTTGAGAACCGTCTCTAAAGCCCTCATGTTGTCATCGCCACCACCACCATTTTCCGACCCATCACGAGCATTGCATCCCAGTGATATAACTCTAGCCTTACCTCTTTTGGCTAGTTTTAAGTCATCACTAGTATTTCTAAAACAAAATTGATGGTTTTGTACCTTTCTTTTAGCATTGATCGTCAATCTCATCATGCAGCTGATACGAGATTGTTGTGTCATTCCTGTATTTTTTGTGAATTGAAAGGCTGATGTACAAAGCATTTTGCTAAAAAAAAGATTCATGCTAAATTGAGTCAAGAATTCCAGTTGGATATATAGATGGACTTCAACCCTAGATAAAGAATAATGAAGCTGCAAGCTAAGAACCATTCTTAAAAGTTGCTAAAGTTTTTGATGTTTTGTAAGATATTGTATGCTTCTTCTTGAAGCCATGAGTGTTCATTGTCTTGACTCGAGAGCCATATGCAAACCGCGTCCTTTGTTGGGGCTGAATAACTCAGACCCGGATGTAAAATGGGGCCGAAGGTTAAACTGGAAAAAAATAGGAAACGCGTCCTTTATTTCTATTTTTTAAAAAAAATTGTCCCAATTTTTTCTGTAAGTAAAAATAGAAAAAAAATGAAGAAGACGTATTCAGTGAATGCGTCATCTAATAAACATTTATATTATAATTTTTTCAAAAATATTTTTTATTATAATTTTTTTGAGTTGTATATGGGTCAAATATTACTAAAGCTATAATTTTCTTATAAACTAAAATTTAATAATAAATAATATTACTTCATAATTTATACAAAATAATAGTTATAATATTTATATATAAATATATATTATTTTATTATAGAAATCATTAATGTATTATTTTATGTTATAAATATATATTATATTATTTTTTATAAATATAAATATTTATATTTTGTAATTGATTATAATTTATATTTATTTTCAAAATAAAATATGATATTGTAATTATTATTTGTATAAAATTATTTTTTGAGTTGTATATGGGTGGAATTTAAATAAAACTATAATTTTCATATAACCCTTTAATAACAATATTATTACATAATTTATATTATAAATAATAGTAACAATATTCTAATATAAATATTTTATTTTCTTATATAAATAATTTAATTTATAATTTTTGTATTATAAATAATAATTATATAATTTTGAAAATAAATATTATTATATTATAGAGTATTTTGTAATTTAATTAAACTTATATTCATTATCAAAATAAAAAATAACTGTACAATGGTTATTGCGCACTATTTGCACACTTGTTTTGTTTTTTTGTTTTTTAGACTTCGTATTTACTTTGTTAAAATGAAACCAAAATATAAGAATGAAAATAAATCATTCTGAATATGATATTACTTCTGAAAATATATTTTAATTCATGAAATCAATTGGGTTTATTAATTTTTTTTGAATTACCCAGTATTATTTTGTTTTGTAAACTTGTTTAGTTTTTTTTGAATGCGCCCCAATTTTATATTTTGTTGAAAATATTATAACCTTTCAAGTAATTAATATGGAAACAAATATTATCAAAGATGTATGGTATATATAAAAAAGAATATATATATATATATATATATATATAAGATAGGGTTCTATGCAAGAAATTTAAATTATATGCTTTGCTTGATAATAATTAATTTCATTAAAATAGTAGTCATATTCAATGTATACATAATTGGAGGACGATAAAAATAACAAAATATGAATTCATTCATATTTGGAAAGGTAAAAATACACGTATTAGTAATACAATATTCGATGAACATGTGTCGAATATACTAATGACGCCGTCAGCAAAGTTTTCCACCTGTTCATTGAATGTGTCTTCGTTTTTCCATTTTTCCATTTTTCAGCTTAGGGTTTTTTAAAAAAAATTAATTGCTCAGGAAAAGAAAAAATATATAAAACTTGAGGATGCAATCAGAAAATGCGTCCTCTACTTCTCAAAATTAAAAAAATGGAAAACATAGAGGACTATTTTACAGAAAATAAAATAAAAAATACCTTTCAAAAGACGAATGCGTCTTTCCCATTTAAATCCATAACCGGTTATTACTGTATCACCATTCCTAGAAAACCTCTTCTCAGTTTCCTTTCATCCCACGTTTATGTTTCTTTATAAAAAGACGGCTTCGGTTTGGTAGAGAATATGAATAGGTAGTGGAGGTAATTTTGACGTCAATGGTGACATATTGAGTATTTTACGTAAATTTGTATTAAAGAGTAGTGTTCTTAGATTTGATTTTTGATTTTTGATTTTTGATTTGGTGATATTATGATTATTGGCAAAATACGAACCTATTATTTCACAAAAGTGTCAATACAATCATGTAAAATTTGAAAGTGCTATTATAACCCAATGTTTTGCATCAGATGTGCCGATATAACATTTTCACACTATTCAGGCATTGACCCGTTATTTTCCGACATTGACCAAATTGTAAAAGACGAAAATGCCACTAGTATTAAACCTAAAAATGTAAAGACAATAATACCCCAATATTTTTCTTCTTCTTCATCTCCGACAGATTTTGGTTTTCAGCCTGCACCGCCCTTGCTCCACCACGCGCCGCCGGCGAATCTCCTTTTTCTCACCAACGAATTCCACAGAAGTCTCTTTACACCATCTCTTCCTCCTCATCATCTTCTAAACCACCCCCAACACCACCTCCGCCTGCTCCACCACCACTGTCGCATCTCCGCCATTCCGCCACCACCGCCAATACCACTTTAAGAAACTGAAAAGCTCTTTCGAAAAACCACAACAATTGTAATTATGCATACCAACTTCCATCAAAATGTTGTGCTTGGAATATTAATCCCTGTGTTATCAAATTCGTTCAACAGAACGATGCAAATCCAGACAGCAAAGAAATAAAGAAACCATTAAACAAAGAGTAAATTAGATAACCACTAACTTCCTTCGATGTATAACATTTTGCTGCCGCCGCGGGCCTGGGAGTTTAGTCCGAATTTATTTAAACGAAAATAGCATCCGGTTCGAGCCACCATCCCGTTCGACGAGTACGATTTCACCCACTCCGGGCGTCCAGCACCACCATCGTCGTGCATCACCATTTCCCCTCTAAACTCTAGCACCACCACCACCTGTTTCCGCATCTCTGGCGCCGCCCCCAAAGCCATCCCTCTCTCTTCCATTCCTGCCACCAATACCCTCCGCCCAGATGACCCCTCCTCCCATTTCCACAGCCCCTTCAAATTCGTCGGCGAATCCACCACCACCCCCGCTCCCACTACGATTCCCATCGAAGACTCGCAACAATTAATCGTCAAGGTTTACCAGCACAATTTCAATCTCAACGCCACCGGTGAGTTGGATCCTTACTCTCTCAGTGCCACCGCCGAATTGAGATTGAAATTGGATCTCAACTTCAAGATTTAAAATAAGCAATTTTCAAAATTTTCTGAATTTTCTGGTGTGAGGGAAGAACATCGGATTCGTCAAGTGGCTTAATACTGCGGTATGTTGTGTTGATTGCAGTTCTTTTCAATAAATCAACAAAGGAAAGAAAAGAGGCACTAATGATTGAAACAAAGTCTTCTCCAAGTCTTCCCGATCTGAAGAACACGTCCAGATTTTAGGGTTTACAGGGCAATATAGTCTTCTCCAAATTTTTGAATTTTTTATTTTTTTTAAATAAGGGTAAAATAGTTAATTCCTAAAATTCCTGTCAAATTATGGTCTCCAGGGTTATATTAGCACTTTCGATCAAATATTAGGGTTATAATTGCACTTTCATATTTTACAGGGCCATATCATCACTTTCGACCAAAACATATTGTCATTTAATCACTTAACTCTATGATTATTTTGATTTCAAATTGAAGAGTTAAAGCTTTCATGGTGTGCTAGTGGGAGGGTTATACTGAGAATTTGGGGTACTGTTTTTATTCATTTATGTAAACAGTGGCGGAACTAAAAGGATATTTGAGGAGGGGCGGGGGTTGGGCAGGGCTGGGCTGGGGCGGGAGGGGTATATTACCCTAGTCACCGGAGGTTTGGGAGGGGGCGCACCGGCTCGCCCCCCTAGTTTCGCCGCTGTCTGTAAGGAAGGGTGTTTTTTCTGTCATTTTTTTCGGTTTTGAACGGTGATTACGAGTTCATGTCAATTTGGGTTATATCGATTTATCGAAAAATTCAGGATTATATTATCACGGAAGCAGGGGTTACGGTAGCACTTTTTCTAAAAAAGTCAACTTACCAAGACCATTTATGCTAGAGTATGTCGCTCGATAGACTGTCTTTCCATAAGTCATAGAAAGATCAAACTTTAAATTGCAGATTAGAAAAAATTAAGATAAATTTTTTTAGTTGCATTAATCGGGTCATAAACTTTATAACTACTACACGTTGAGTAATAAATTTTTAATATTGCAACTAAAATCGTTTACTTTTTATATTTTAATTAAACATCGTCTTTCCATAAACCTATGAAAAGACGGTATTTCCCAAGAATTTGCCTTTATATTATTTATAATTGTTTTTTTTTCGGGAAAATGTCAATTTAGCGTCGGTATGAGGTTCAGGGTTTAAGTTTGCAAGTCAATGTAGGCAGAGTTGCACTTACAAAAGATTTGGGCATTTATTTACAATTACAAGGAAATTGGAGGGCACATATCATTAATCCAAATAAATATTGAGGGATTTTAAAGGATTGGAAAACGTCGTCGTTTTTCCCAACCCCCAATTAAACTGGCAACAATAACCCAAATACGACCACACAAGAAACCTTCTTCCCAGCCTCATCTTCTTGTCGAAATCTTCGTCAACGTCAATCAGAGAGTATCAGACCACTCTCACAGGGGAAAAAAGTTGGCGGCAAATTTGTGGGATTCGTGTTAGTATACTGTTTAATTGAGGGATATCGCAAGGAGCTTCATAAATGGCGGCGGATTTAGTATTGGACACTGCGATCAGAGACTGGGTTTTAGTACCCTTGTCGGTGGTGATGGTGCTCATCGGAGTGCTCCGTTACTTCGTATCTAAGCTCATGCGTTCTTCTCAAGTACCCGATCCCAAAATCGTCAAAGAAGGGTACCCAATTTTTACTAAGATAGTGTGATATTTGGTGGCCATTTTTTAATCTCTGATGCTGATTTTGTTTTGTTTTTCCTGGAATTTATTCAGGCAGGTGATTCTTAGGGCTAGGAATTTAAGGGCGGCGGCGAATTTTATTCCCGCTAAGTCGTTTAGAGCTCGTAAAGCTTACTATACTAATGAGGTTGGATTTCCTTCGTTTGTTTTCTGTTATTATTGTTGTTTTTGGAATTATTAGTTCATGCATGATGAACCCAACAGCTAGGAGCTAGAAAGATTAAATCTTTGTTATCACTTGTTTCTTTGTGTGAAGCTTGCAGCCTTGCACTAGGAAAGATGGTTAGGTTTTGGGAGGGAGGGAGCTGATTTTGGGTTTTTGTGTCGGAAAGAGTGCAAGTTTGGTTAAATAATGAGTTCTTTCGTGTTTTTTGGTTTTGTGTGTGAGAGGTTCTGGTTAAGTAGATTGTTCGTGGAGAACTATCTATGGTTAAGTTTAGGAAAATTCATGTGGGAGGTGGACGTATTGTTGGTAGAGGGCTGTTGAAGGATTAGCAACCCGACGATAATATAAAATCTCAACTTGGTGATCTACTGACATTCTATTGTCGTTGTGGAAAATCAAATTTCATTTGGAATTTTGAGCCTCCAAACAGTAATCAAGTCTGTTCAGCGAAAATTGCCATTTTGGAATCGTTGCAAGTGCATTTGTGTGTTTGAGAGCTTAGTTTTATGGCTAAGGGGAAATCTGATCTGATGTAGGAAGGGAGGTAGACAGCCTTGCTTTTATGAGTGTTTGAGTAGGGCGTTTTCACGTTGCAGTTGAGTGACCAGTCTCCACCATTTATATGTGCCGTATACTATATTAAATTCTGCACCAAACTGGTTCCCTCTTCTACATCTAATAGTTATTATAAAAACGGGTGTAGTACAGAAGGAGTTGTCATGTTTTTTCCGCTTTATTTTCTGTTAGGACTTCTTTGGTTCGTCTTCCTTGTTGATGAGGATGGCGGGGTGATGAATTTTTTTTAATTGAGTAGTTTGGTTGAGTGCTTCATATTTTAATCATTAGAGTTCAATCATGAGGAACACTTATGAAGCCTCTTATAATCAAACAAATAAATGGACAAACATTTATGCAAGAGCTGTTCATCATCAAGAGATACCACTCTACATACGTAAAATTATACCCTCATGCCTGTGAATCTAAGCCTCTATGACATCAAAATGTGACGTTGCAGGAAAACGGATTATTACACGTGCCCAAAGGCCAAACTCCAAATTCTCAGGCCCAAATGTTTTCTGACCCAAATATGGCTATGGACATGATGAAGAAGAATCTATCAATGATCATTCCTCAG
>JAULKM010000006.1:444237-457880 GCA_032355605.1 Rubia tinctorum | reverse complement strand
GAGAGAGATTGAGAAAAATAATATATTTAATTGGTAAGAGACCGCTAGCGGTCTCTACCACTGCACATGGCCTTAGTTTATAACTACTCTAGTAAAGTTTTTACATCCACTCATTTTACTTTTTCTTCTTTCAATTCAATTTCATCTACTCATTTACCATCTCCTAAATTCTAACACCAAAAATGATGTGTCATTGTTAAAGAAACGGAGGGAGTACTCTCTCTGTCACAGACTAAACTGCACTTTTACTATTTAACATTCAACACTAACTAACAAACTTTGACCACGTATTTAAATAGATATATAAACAATAAAACTATCATATTTAATATTATTGGATTCGTCATAATAATTAGTTTCTAAATATTGACTTTTTATTTGTTATTATTATAAATAGTTAAACATAGTAAGGGTCAAACATATTTCTTGAAAACCGTGAAAAGATTATGTATGCAGTTTAATCTGGGGAGTATACTTTTCAATTTAATTTATCCTTTTAAAATTATTAAATTTTATTTCAGTTTTTATGATAGTATTATTTGTTTGGATGGATTTAGATAATTTTGGATCAAAATTTTAAATTTCATGTTTATATTTTTAGATTCAATTAATTAATCATGAATTGATAATAGTATCTCTAATTTAAATAGTAGATCTAATAGTGCTATACATATTTATTTTTTTTACCTATAATAAGTAAGCCCCTTATTTAAACCCGGTTCCGCCACTGCCGCATTGTCTATGTTATTAGAAACATGATCGGCCCACCAAAATGAAGAGAATAAGAAGCAACGAGAAGAGGAACGGCGTTATAAATGGACATAATGTTTTTTTTTTTTTTGAAACAATGTTGTTTCATAGTTTTAGTGAAGATTAACCATACACATCATCCTCGTATTCATTGTTCATATCATATGTCACCACCTTCAACATAAGTGACTCCGGGGCTGGTTGGGATCAATTCTTCTTTCCATTTTAATTTTTTTTAAAATACATTCGTGTTTTTATCACAGTCGCCACTTTTTTTAACACTTGTATGCGCATAAAGAGGAACTGTTGCACGGAATGAGCATCCTATATCCGACTCACTATCATTTACTCACTCTGTCCCATCAATAATGACATACTTCCTTCGTTTTTCTATTTATGACACGATAGGTTTACCTACTTGGATTTAGGGTGGAAATGAATAGATGAAATTGAAGGTAGAAAGTAAAAGGTAGAATGAGTGGATGAAATTGAAAAAATCTTTCTAAAAATGGAAAAAGTGTCAAATAAAAGAAAACATCAATTTATAGTAAGTGTACTATAAATAACAAAACAGAGGGAGTGTTTACTTTTTCAATGTCAAATTTGGTTAATTTTGACCATAAATATAAATCAATAAATACATTATATATATATATCATGTGAGATGTTGAATTCATCTTAACATATATTTTTTAAATATCAAATTTTTATGCTGAATTAGTTTATGTAGCTAGAGATATTGACGGTCAAACATTATCATTGAAAATCGTGAAAAAAATATCATTATTGATGCGACGGAGGGAGTATTTTTCATTAATACTCACGATCTAGAATCATATATGATTGCGTAGCATATTTTGTGACTAGTAAGGAAATGTTACAATATTTGCTCCAACTTAATTTAGGTGTCAATATTATCTGTGACACATGCACATGTCACTAAAATGAATTACTACATCGATCCATGTCATAAATTTAGTGACACTTTTAAATTGAACCGTATCTTAAAACGTCACAAAAATATAACGACACTTCAATGCGTCACAATATTTTAGTGACGCGATGAATAGAGACACTTCACAATACGTCACTAATAATTTTAGCGACGCATTTGAGTGTCACATATGATCCAAAAATGTATCATAACTGGGGGAAAATATTTGATTTTACCTGCATTATTAGATACCAATCACGTGAAAACACGTCATCTTTAATTATTTGTTTTATCAAACTATCTCATAGTAATTTTTTTACATAAATAACCGTGCTAGTAGTTGGTTAGTGTTTTTAAAAAAAAATTATGGATCAATATGTTATATTGGTTAGGATGATCTTACCAATTATACTTTATCAACTCATATTTTACTGCATTCTCGAGCATTCATGCCAAAATGTTAGCTTGGAATTTTTTATAACAGATCGTGTTTAAAATAATATGACACTACGCGTCATATAACTAATTACACTTTTTATATTTTTTTTAAAATTTGGCACATAATTAAATGCATGTATTTTTTCCCCTGTAAATTTAAATGTGCGGAGAGAATTCATATTGAAGAGTGTAACAAATTTAATGAGTGATCGACGTTGATTCTCCTTTTACTGTAAAGGAAAAAAACAACCATAAAGATACATATCAAAATGAAAAATATGACTTAGAAGAACAAAGGGAGTGAAATAGTTTATGTATATCACATTTTTAAATTTTACCTGAGTAAATAATGATGATGATCAAAATCATCAAGGCTTGAATGATACACCCTTTGAAAATATGCAGAAAGCAATAGCCAGATGAGATTTGATTCCTTCAATTCAATTCAATTGAGATGCATTTAACCAATAATGTTGCCGAAGAACAATTCCTATATGAATGAGTATTATTCAAAAAATAATATAATGTAATAATTATAATTAGATTATAATACCGCATAACTTCACAATAAAAAATACTGTTTTTATAATTTAAATAAAAACATTTTAGAATATATAGCGTTTACTATATAAATACTGCTACTCCCGCCGAATATACTCTACCGAGTGTTCGTACGTGCATATATATTGAACTCTCATTTTTTACATTCAAAACAATCCCCCATTTGAAATAGAGTTTAAGTGTTTTGATAATAAAAAGTTGTAAGAATAACATGAGCAATTTTATTTAGTGCAGATAATTTAATAAATAATTACTTCCTTGTTTTAAATCCGATTATATATTTAGATCATGTTGTTTTGAACTGATTTTTATTGAATTGAATGGACTAACATTAACCATAGTAAAAAACTAAGAATAGTTGAATAAAATAAAATTAGATAAAAATCATAAAATTATGATAAAATTTAATTAAAAATAAATTAATCTAAAGTGAAATAAATGCAAATAAATTAGAAAGAATGGTATCTTAACTATAATTTCAAAAGGAAATTTGATTTTGATGGGAAGAACAAGAAGGATTAAGGTTTTGTTATATCTGAATTAAATTGAATTGAATTAAAAATAAATGTATTAAAATTAGGAATGGTATATATAATTAAACTAAGTATCATCAAAATTGAATTTATACTGAATTAAATTGAATTAAGAGGAGGTCCGCTGATAGTTGATCTATTCTTAAGTTATGGATAGTTTACTATATTTTTTCACTTATACAATACATTTGTTAAATCAAACACAATTTTTTAAAATTCAAATAAAGTTTTTTAAAATTTAAAATTATAATTTTATATAATATTTTTATATTTTCATGTTCAAACACATCTTATTACATATTTTAAATTACAAATATAATAATTAAATTAAATATATTGTTATTAAGTTAAAAATTAAAGTAATATGTTTATAAACTTATAAACAAACCATCTTTGCTAGAACTATCAGATAAACTTGAGAGCACGGAGCTAAAAAAGGGAAATTGTGGAACTGCTAAAAAATACATGAGCCAACTTGATGAGCAAGTTTTTTTTTACTATCATTAGCATACTTTTCATTTGGGAATGTTCATTTTATTTTGCCACATTTTTAATATAATATGGTTTAAGAATTTTTTTACTATTCAGTCTGCTTTTTATTTTCTCCATGCATTTTGTTTCACACAATTAACATCTTTTAAAAAATTACATAAAAAATAAAGTGTCAAACTTAAATGAACCGAAGTCGTAACAAAGAGAGGTGGTGGTGGGGACAATCTACACCGCCTAACTCTCTTAACATTTTGCATTTTTTCGTAGGTTTAACTTTACAACAAGATATTCTCAAAAAAAAAAACTTTACAACAAGGACTCATAAAATATTTGGGGGAATATACACCTTTGTAGGAATGGCCAGATTCACTAACTCTACTCTTTTGTAGCGATGGTAGTGGAGTGGGGCGGGGCAGGACGGGTAAGGATTTTGTTATCCTATACTCATGCTTATTTAAAATCTGTATACTTATAATTGTCTCATTACTTATAATGAGTACAATATTAAAATTCACATCCGTCCCATCGGGTATTATCTAAAATTCATCTCATCTCATCACCCACTTGAATCTTCGTACCAATTTCAAATCCCTTTTACTCACCTCATTTATATCTTCAAAAAACTCCTAAATTTTAATTTAAAATTACTAATTTTAATACTAAAAAATTAATGATATTTACATGAAAATATTATAAGTAAAACATGTGCATTATGGATAAATAAGGGCTACGAGTCTAAGAACAACCTGCATAGTTTATTATATAATAAATTAGTGTGTACATAACAGGTATAGGGCGGGGAGGGGGTGAGGCGGGTGTGAACTAATATCTATGTCCGACCCACTACCCATGGTGGGTATCAATTTTCATACGCATACCCACCTCACCCCCACAAAACTACATCTATACTTGCCCATTGGGACGGATGCGGGGCAAATTTCCACCAAAATCCAACTCACTGCCACCCCTACTCTTTTGTTTCCACACCCTTTAAATTCATTAACTTTTAATCCATAATTATCACAAATTTGGATTCAAAAAATCGATTCGCATAGAATATCAGTCCTCTAAGTTATGGTCTGCTTCTAGATTTAAGATCCGATTAGCAGAGTTTTTAACTGATTTGCTTATAATCTAAACATATTGTAATGCTTGATAAACTCCTAAAAACTGTGTATTTTAAAAGTATGAGGGAAAAATAGAACTTGTCTCCATACTTTTAAAATAAGGCTTTGTTCCATGTAATTTATCTGATTTGATTTGATTTGATTTGATTTGATATGACCTGAACTGGACTAAAAATAAGTGTATTGAAAATATTAATGTATAACTAAATTAAACTAATTTTCATCTCAAATTAAATTTACGTTAAACTGAGCTAAATTAACATACAGATAAACTTTAGATAAAAAAGCCTAAATCAAATTTACTTATAAACACAATTGTTCCATACACACCTAGAAATCTACCGAACGTAGTTTTCATTTCACTAAGATAAATTAAAGTAGTATTTGAGATCTCCTAGCCTCACATGGCATGAGATTATTTGAACAAATATACGCAGATCGATCGATCAATCAATCTTGGATCTCAAAATTCGATTCGATTTCCAATGCCAACAAATAACAATCCTGCAAAAACCAAAAAGCTCTAGCAATTCTATGCATCCCTCTTTATACTTTATGCAAATGGTACTCTTTCGCTACGTTTTTCTATTATTGACACACTTTCTTTTTTTATTGTTTCTTTTATATTGACATACTTTATATTTTTTGTAATATTTATTCAATTTCATCCACTCATTTTACTTTTTACATTCTATATTCAATTTCATCCACTCATTTTCTTCACTTAAATTCAAGCACCTAAACCTATGGTACCACTTATAGAAAAACGGAGGAAGTACACATTTTCATTAAAATCCATTAAATATTAAAATAAAAATCTAAGTACTCATCTTATTATAAAACAATTAAATTTATATTAATTAGGTTAATTGTTCAATTAAATTATATAAAATTTTGTTTTAAACCATCTCATCATTAAATGAAATTATTTTATAACTAATAAAATAATTTGATGTCTATTTTCATTTATTGCAACGATATTTCCATAATTTTGTCATTCAAAGCTAATCAAAATAATTTGCCTGATTTTCTTGGAAATAATATTACTTCCTCCGTCCCATACAAACTTCTTGTTTGCTTTTCCAAACATCTAAGCCTACCATGCCAATTCCAGTGAAACGGAGGGAGTACTGGTACTCGTACTACTATTTTATGCCGTCAAATCAATTAATAATGTAAAATAAGAAAATTCGATGACAATTTGATCTGAAAGATTCATTGAAGGTGAGTCAGCTCCAGCGTGGCAATTTCAGGCGGCACGCACGTAGTGGTCCCCACTCCAGTCACGAGTTGTACTACTCCTCGTTCCAGTAACATTTGTTCTTTTACTTTTGGTAGTATTTAAATTTAGAAAGTAAAATTAATGGCAAAAATGTATTGAAAGAGCAAACAATAAATTTAGTGTATGAATATTAATTAAATAATTTAAAATTTATCAAAATAAGAAGGAGGTAGTATTAAAAAATCATTAAAAAAAGTGACCATTGTTACTTTTAGAAAGTCGGATTAGCACCATATCACTGGACCCACAATCCTTTACACATTACTCTATTCTTTCCATTTTATATTTAGAGGAAAGGAAAAAGAATTCAGCACTCTTTTTCTAAAAACAAATAGTAATCATTTTCTTCACGTAATATATTCGTTCATTCAATGTAAGCACTCCTTTTAGGAACAAAGGAATAGCATATACTCCTTATTTCTCAGTCAAACTTGCACATAATTTTTTTTATGATCTTTAATGAATACGTTTGACTGCAAATATGTGTTGTTACAGACAATAATGATACATAAAACTTAATATTTAAAAACTGCATGTTACGACGAATCTAATCATATCTTATACGATAAAATTATTGTTCATATATGTATTCAAATATGTAACCAATTTTTGACTATTTTGAGTGAAAAAAAATTATGTGCAAATTTAGCTGGGACAGATTGAGTAGATTTTTAATTTGAAATTTAAATAGTCTATATAAATAAATATAAACAGTTATACAAAATAAATAATAATTTACTTTTTAATATTAAGGAAACATAGTTTTTCCATTCTATATATGACAATTATTTATTTTTCTATCTATTTACATAAACATACTTTTTTTTATAGAATTCCTTTGATTTTACCCACTAAATTTATTTTCTAAATTTCAATTTCACTCATTGTTAATTTAAATAAAAATGAAAAATATATTAAATACACTTAAATAGAGTGAGTATGTATTTGCTAATAATATATATATATAACTCCATTTATTTTTGTATATTTGACATTCTTTTAATTTTTCGTTTGTTTAGATTGTCTCATCCCCTGGTAAAAAGTACTTCATCTGTTTCATTTATCCTTGACACACCACTTTTTTATACAAATTTTAAGCAGATGTCAGTTGTGTGTTCAAGATGAATAAAAATGAATGTGACAAAATAATCTTCCGTAATGATTCTGATTAAAATTGAAGAGAATAAATATAGTACAAGGTAGAATAGTCATAATATAACTCTGTCCTAGTCAACCAGAATAAAATCTTATCTCACTGATTGTAATCACCGATGAATATTTTTCCTAGCTTCCTGGAATGATTGTTTTTTTTTTAAAATAAATTTTATCTAATTATATACTTGGATTATTCTAACAAAATGGTGAAACTATGTTATATTTGAAACGTCTTAAAATAAAATAAATATTTCAATATAGAAAATGTGTGAACATATGAAGTGTGTGATATAGTGAAACGAACAACGGAGAAGTTTTTTTATAAGGCCAAAAACGGCTCGACCACGTCACCGTAATTAGGCTGGATGGGTCCCGCTTTACGGCACCGCCCGCATGATCCTCTTGGCTTTTTGCCTCCTGTCCATACTCCACAGTTTCTCTTATTATTGTACTATCAAAAAAAATAATGGATATTTTAATTCAAAATATTCTCTATAATTTTATTTAAATTATGATCGAGACATTGGTCGTGCCCCGTGGGTGTCATCTTACGCATTAATCGTCCTAAACTTCTTTTTTAAAGTACAATATTGTTTTCTTCATATCTGATTACAATCGTACAAAATTATTAAGGAAAAGCGAATATTACTTGTAATTAGATCATATTTCACTTTTCTTAATAAAAATTCAAACAAACTGAACTAACTAAAATGAAAAATAATAATAGTATAGTTATAAACAAAGTCTTGTTTTTAACTGATTGATTATTAGATAAAGTTATTTTTATAAGTGATGTAACTAATAAAGTGATTTGGTGTTCGTTTTTATTTCTTGAAACGGGGTTTCTATAACTATTAAAATGTATCACAGCGCATAAATAATTATAGTTTAATCCTAAAATTTATTGAATAAATTTTTTCATGAGTAGTGTAACTGTTAGTCGGTCTAACCGTCTACTTCCTCAATTTATAATCTACGTCTAAGTGAAGGGATGGATGATTGAATTGGGGTAGGAATTTTAAGCAAGAGCTTAAGTGGCAAAGGAATCATTCCATATCCTACAGTAGAGATTAATTAAAAGTATAATTGTATTAATCTGATTAATAAAAAAAAGAAGTTGAATCTCCAAACATTTGCATAAATTGATATTATAATTAGGGGAAGGGGAAGGGATAGAACATGGAAGCATGATAGTCTCAGTCACCTGAAAGGCCTACTGCACAAAACACAGAGATGAAGCACTCAAGAAAAGTGATGATACTAACCAATGTTTTTTTTTTCTTCCTTTGGCCCTCCACCCATGTTCCCTTGCCCAACTCTTATAACCTAGTAACATTTAATAATGCACTAAATTAACCAATTTCATCAAATGTATCAGTTTTTAAAAAAAAAAACCTTTTTATATTATGAATTTGAGGTAACATCAAGTCTTGTTTTAGTCCGTATAAAGTTTAGACATGAATTATTATGATACTATTCAATATTTTGATTGGATTGAGGTTAAATTTAAAAGCTAGACATAAATTTGGGGAATATATAGTTTTGTGTTGGTTTTTCCAGAAAGTTCCCTTCCTGAGATTATGCTGCCTCACAGAAAACCATCTCGTAATGTAATAATAGTACTCTTATGGTCTTTTTATATTCGTAGTATTTTAGTTTTCAATTTTTTTATTGATACCTTCCTTTTTTTTGATAAATTTTAAATTATAATATCCATTCAACTTACTTTTTATTCTCTCATTTTAACTTTCACCACTTATTTCACTTTTTAAAAACCGCTATGCCATTTAAAAGGAATAATATTAAAAGATAGGAGGAGTAAATTATTACTTACAAAGTTAAAACTGAAGAAGATCTCACTGGTTCCTTACCTATATGATGTGTTCGGGTCTAGTCTTGTGTATTTTAAAAGTATTTAAAAATTGGTTGTTATCTTGTATAAGATAAATTATTTTACATAAAGATATCTATTATAAAGTTTTAAATATAATTTTTTTGCTAAATGAAAATGTATATAAGATGATGAAGTGATCCTAAACCATCCAAAAAATTAGACCTAAATCCGTCGAACGGAGTCTATCAACTCAAAACAATATCCCGATTTGAATTGGTTACACTAGCAATATCGGACTTGACATTTGTGTCTTGTAAGTTGAATGTGCAAGAAAGATATGTCAACTACACACTAATTCATGACAGTATAATTACGGCGGAACTCCCGTTAATGCCCCTTTTAAAGGCGGTTGAAAAATATTTTATAAGCAATTTTACATATTTAACTCGGAATCATCACTAATTAAAATAATTATAGATATCTCCTGCACTAGTGACACATAATTTGATCTAACTACACTATTCAAATCAGCAGTAAAGTAAGTGGAAGAAATTGAAGGCATTTTGCCATAAAAGGAAAGTGTTTTAAATTCACAAAAATAATGCAAAAAAAAAAAGTTTGTCACATCCAAATCCAATGAAATAGAGAGAGTATATTTTAAACAAATCTAACAATAAATAATGTAAAAAAATTAGCCCACCTCAACAGAAGTACCTACTCTAAGCTTTTTAAATTACAATTAAAGTTGATGTATATTATCTCTTACAAAGTAAAAACATCACAACTAGACATCACCATGGCCTTCCCTGTCATTGATTTACATGACATATGATATGATGCCAGGTGAGGACACTCAATTTTCTCAAAGATTCTCATTTTATTTTCATTTTAAAAAAAATCAATTGGTAGTACTCCCATTCCTCTCCACATCATCTTATATATATTTATTAAAACCAATCAATTAAATAGTGATTAGGCACTTTTACATTGCTATAAATACCTCTCACAACCCTCACTTCTCCTCACCACTTCTTCATTCACTACTCTTTGCTTACACCATCCCTTCCTTTTTGCTTCTTTCATCCAATCTTCTCATTTTCCAATGGCTAGTGTTGAGGTATATGTTCTATATTCTAAGCTTGTAATATTATTACTATGGTTTTCCATAATATTCATTGGTGACCTTCATCCAAGAATCATTTGATTCATGCCCATGAAGAAAATGTTTTCTAACTAATGGAATTAGTTTTGTTGTATTTTAATTTTGTTTCTAATCTTCCATTTGGAGATATCAAAACACAATAGGTTGCAAATATTTACAGTCAAACATGTTTATTGAATGCCGTAAAAAAGATTTTATGCAGTTTGATTTGGGACAGTTTAGGGTTTATAGTTCTGATATTCCATTTCGAAAAATAAAAAACACAGTAGATCAGTTGGATAGCTGATGATCCAAGTACATACATGCAAAAGAAAATCTTAAGAAAAAATGTTTTTTTTATAGATTGACAAATCCTTAATTATATTTACAAATATTTCAGGTTGAATCCGCTCCCGTACCAGTTGCAACTGAGAAGGAAACCACCACCCCAGAGACAGTAGAAGTGGCGCCAACTCCAGCCGCCGCCGTAGAGGAAGCCGCCGCTCCAGCTGCCGTCGAGGAGCCGGCAGCAGAAGAGCCAGCTGCAGTCGAGGAGCCGGCGGTCGTAGTTGAGGAAGTGGCCGCAGCTCCGGCTGTGGAAGAGGCGCCGGTTGCAGAGGAGCCAGCTCCAGCTCCGGCTGTGGAGGAGCCAGCTCCATCTCCAGCTCCGGCTGTGGAGGAACCAGCTGCAACTCCAGCTGTGGAGGAACCAGCTGCAACTCCAGCTGTGGAGGAGCCGGCAGCCGAAGCTCCAACTCCAGCTAAGACCGAGGAGCCGGCGGCTCCCGTAGCCGCGGAGGAAGCTCCAGTCGCCGCCACCGAAGCTGCAGCGGAAGAGTAGAATCCGCGTCTGGATGAGGGCTGGGTTGCGATTTGCATGCTTTGTGGTTTTATTTGGTTTATTAATTATTATTGTTATGGTATTTATGAGCTTTGCTTATTTAATATTGTTCTGGGGTTTTAATGGGAGCTAGAGGTGGTATTTTTGACACTTATTTTAATTTGTGCTTTTCATCTCAGCTAGGCTGTGTGTCAATGTATCTCTCTAGCTTCTTTTTTTACTTTGCCATTAGTAATATTATTAAATAATAATTTGCATTTTGTTTATTTATTTGCTTTTCCATATTATTATGAATCTCAAGGTGTGTCAATCACTTGCATGGATGGATCTATTCTGGGGAGGCAGGTAGGAAATTATTGAGATTTTTTAAAAAAAAATTAAACTAAAATTACCAGCTCTCATCGTTTTTTTTAGTCTCTGCTTACAGTTTTAAATTTGTAATGACTACTAATTATTTTGAATTATAATTTAAATTATTAAAGGATATTAATTCAAACATCTCTTGTAATCGGCGATTGGCGATCCGAAGTTGCTATCGATGGGTTTGGATTTTCTGTTATACTTTTGTGTAACACTTTATGTTATATAAGTAAAATTTTGCCACGTATCTCTCCTAAATTAATTAATATTAGTATAATAAATTCATTTTAATATAATTCTATTAGAAGGAAAATGTGATATAATTTTATTGGTGTAACATAGAGTGTTACGTGAAAAATGTAACAAAAGATCTAGAGCCCTGTTCGATGGTAGATGAAGCAATTATTTGGTGACTGAGGAGAAAATCCTCTTTTGTTTGGAATCCCAAATTATGTAACTACTACAAAACATTGTGTGGATGTGTCCATTGAAAAAAGTTGGATTATAAAAAAAAAAAGGGAGCCTTACAACCAGGCTGAATGCCTACTACAATGGTACAATATTCTACAATTCATGCCCAAATCACAATATTCATGTAAAATCAAATTTTAAAGATGGATTGCTTGAAAATGATCCAAATAAGGAGACGGAAAAGTTAAGAAGTTTTTTTTTTATGTTTGGTGAACTCTTACTAAGCTACCTATTTTAAAAGTAAAATATATTTTTTAAATAAAAAAATCACATCTCCACACTTTTAAAATAAACCTATTTTAACTTATAATTACAGTTCCATGAAGCACATCACTTGAAAGACATACCGCACAAAAATAGGGGTAGCAAAATAGATTTGCGGCCCACTGGTTAAGCAGGTTGTCTATTTTTATACTCGGGTGGTATGGGTAATGAGTTAAATTGCTAATGAATCAAATGGATAACTAAAAATATATGTGTTGGCGGGTTTTGTTTGTGGTTGACCGCAAGTTTACCCATATGAGTTGAAATCCACGAATTTACCCATATGGTCTGGTATATAAACCCCTATGTGTCAAAATATGGGTTTACCCATATAGATTAATATATAAATCCATATGGGTCAAGATATGGATCGAAACCCGCAAATTTGACTCATCATAAAATTGGTCGAAATAGGTCATATCCATATTTTTTTTAACTACCCATATTCGACGTCCACCCATTTTCCACCCCTACACAAAAGTATGATATATAGCTATAGCTAATGATATATAACCCCTTCATCCAACTATAAATATCTTACTTTTTTTAGTCCGTCCCACAAATAATTTTATATTTGTAAAAAAATTATATGTAAACATTCGTCTTGCCAAATTTACCTCCAAACCATTATTTGTTACTATTTGACGTTATTCATGACATAAACTCATGCAAAAGGTTACAAAGCTAATTTTAAACATTAAAATATGCTGCCACATCAACAGACATAAAGAATTGATTTTAAATTAAATAAGAAATTTCTCGTGGGACGAAAGGGCCAATAACTATTAAAGATAGTTAGGGAATTATACAAATATAACTCTATATACTTGAGAAAGTGGAGATATAATCTTGAGATAATTTTTAGTGCAAAAACAACCCTAACTACTTTACATAAGTGCAAATATAACTCTAAATACTATATTCCGACATTTTAGGCCATTTTTTGCCATTGACCACTAGAAATGACCAAAATGCCCTTTGGGCCGAATACAAAAATTTAAAAGACTAAAATACCCTTTACCCACCGTTGTTCTGTCACCACCTCCACTGCTCCATCACATCCTTTGTCGTGTCTCCGCCGCCGCGTCTCTGCTTATGTTACCACCTCATCCGCCGTTCCATCATGCCACTTCCTCCACTGCTCTGCCACGCCACCTCCTCCTCTCTTCCGCCGGAGGGGTAAAATTATCTTTTTAATATAATTCAATTTCAAATTGCCGAAAAATATTATATTTGCACATAAACTAACTGTCCATGATTATATTTCTATTTTCAATTATCACAAGGTTATATGAGCACTTTTGTAAATTATGTACTCCCTCCGTCCCTCTTTTAGTATCTTACATCATTATTCATCAATAAAGTTGATGTTGTTTGTATTGTAAAAATATATAAATGTGAAAAATATCACATTAGATACTGCTACATTCATCGTAACACATATTTTTAGAATATTTAAT
>JAULKM010000006.1:420661-437343 GCA_032355605.1 Rubia tinctorum | reverse complement strand
CGCTGTTCCTTGTTCATGGATTCATAACCTTCTAAACTACAGTCGCCGCCGGCGGATAATTCATCACACTTCCGCTTTGCGGCGGCGGTGGTGGTGGAGGATGTCCGATTCGAGGCACTATCCAACCACGATGACATCGAGATTAACGTATTGTGGACGCAATCACGGCAGCGCACACAGATATTCCATATATCGCAACACATACAACAAAACCCCTCTTTCTCCTCTTTCAGTGATTCTTTCCAAACAAACCTCAAAAAGCTCGCAGATTTAGCACAATATACATAAGCGGGTGAAGCTGCAGGCGTTCGGAGTGAATTTTGGGAAGGTGGAGTGGCGGTGTGTGTTCTTGGTGTTTTGTGTGTAAAAGGCTGTAAGGATCATCGATGAAGAAAGAAAGGGGAAAGTCCTAAATAAGGGAATGAGAAATGGCGCTGTGAACTAGTCATCACTGCTACCAGCTAAAGTGAAATTACTAAAGTGGATTTTGGTCAGCTGAGTAAACTTTGTGAATTTGTTGAGACTTCCTATTGTTGGTGGGTATAGTCGTAATTTCATAGGGGGTAGCGTCTGTCTCAAAGAAGATACCGTATTAATTGCATGCGTAACCAATTTTATGTTTTTATTGCTATATATTTTATTGAGCTATTATATTCTATATTAATTTATTTATTGTGATCTTTTGTTTCAGTATACAACATTTTAGAAGATAATCTTTCTGAATATTTCTGGAAAGCCCTTGGGATTATAAAAAGAGGAGATAAGGTACTCTCTCCGTCACTCTATAACTGTCTCATCTCTTCTTTTTCCCTATTCATTAATGATTTTATTACTCCCTCCTTCTCAAAGAAATATGCACACCTTACTTTTTTTTGCTGTCTCAGGAAAACCTACACACTTTTCCTTTTTAGTAAAGTTTTAGATATCATAAAATACAATTGCCCTTACAAGATCAAAAATTTACACGCAGTACCAACACTCTCCTCCCCAAACCCAACTCTCAAAAAACTTTTTCTATCAAACTCCTCTGCCTCCCAAATTCACCACTCCATCGTTTTCCCAAATCCTGAATTACACATCCATTTGCCAATTAAATGCACCAGTTTGAAGTGCCCAGATTCTTCAATTAAAACAACCTTTGATGTATGCCTAATTGTTCCTTTTGGAAGCTCATTTGCCATAGCTTCAAGAAGATCCCTCCTTTTAATGCAACTCGATTCATACTTCCCACAGCCCCAACATGAAGCTTGAAGAATCGCCACTCTCCATCGTTCTCCTCTGCTTCCCGACGCAGACCTCCTTCACCACTCACCTCCCATGCGTCTCCGCCACCACTCCTTCCCTTGCTTTCATCTCCGCCACCAGCTCCACCTCCACCCCTCCCCTCCCCCCTCCACCCTACCCGGAAACGGAACTCTATTTCCCCCAGTTGTGACAGAACTCTAGTTCCCCCATCTGCGACGGAGGTGAGGCGGAATCCTAGCTTCCCCTCAACTCCGGCCACCACGCCATCTGCGACCAGAGACAGAACCCATTTGCGACGAAACCCTAATTCCCTCATCTGCAACGTGGAGTTGAGGTGGAGGAGTAGAGGTGGGGTGGAGGAGAGGGAGGAGAGGAGAGGCGGAGGCGAAAATGCAGAGAGAGGAGGCAGCGGAGGAGGAGGAGAGGTGAGTCGGCTGCAGCCTGGGAAGAGTGGAACACAGGGAGAAAACATGGGAAGAAATTAGGTGAAGATGGCGAGGGCATAATAATCTTTTCACTAGGGAAAATTTGCAGAGAAATTTTCTCTCTCTGCGGATTCCCCTGGGACGAAGGAAGTATTTTAATATCTTAAATTATGTATAACAATAAATTATAAAAATTATATATTCTAAAAATATAAGTTAAGTTGAATCTGGCAATATAACATACGATAATTTTTACATTTTACATTCATAGTTTTTTTTCAATGCAAATTGCATCAACTTTACTGATGAATAGTGAAGTAGGACACAAATAGAGGGATATCCTCATAACTAATAACCTTAATTTTCTTTTTTGAAAACTAGGTCGTTCTACTATTTTGCTCATTCTGTGCACAATCTATCATGTTAGGATTAAATTATAATTTTTATACATTGCGATACATTATAAAAAAAATTAAAATCTTGAACATGAAATAACCTCATTAATTAAATTAATTATAAAACTATTACGTCTAACGGTTAATCTATAACTATAACTGAAAAAGAACTTTTTAGCCAAGTGTTAACCCCGCAGTTTGCTGCCTCATCAGCCTTTAAAAATATTTATTTATTAAATAAAATATATTTTTGTAACAATATTTACTTTCCAATTCTAATGTATTCTTTGAAAACATAAAAGGTTGATAATTAATGCAGCCATAGTTCTCCGTACTTGAAATTGAAAATTGTCGTTCCCTCTACTTCCTTATCATTCGTTCCTTCATCTTTCTTCCTCTCTTTTTGGGAGAATTCTACCGCTCATAAATTCTCTTTTCCTTTTGATTGCTAGCCAATCTGGGTTTTGTTTGTAGGAGAAATCTGAGGTGGAATTGGAATTGTTGGAAGCCCTTGAGATTTGCCCTACTGGTTTTTAAAAAGACACTATTTTTACCCTTTTTGGAGAATTCTACCGCTCATACACTAAAACCCTCCCCATCAGCAGATAGATCTGACGCTTCCTGATGAAAATCATCAGTTTTTGCAGGTCCATTTGTTAGCCGTGAGCGACAACGTAGCGTACATCTTCTCGATCGTGTCTATGGTTGGTTTGTAGTGAGATTTGATGGTCTGAATTAAGCAGAACTTGTGATGCCGTGTTTTGCAGATCTTGCGATTCCGTGTTTTGCAGATCTTGCGACACAAGGTAGAACAAACTCTAAAACCCTAGCATAGAGGCACAAATTTCTAAAGAGAGAAAGTTTTATGATTGTGAGGTGTTTTAGTCCTTGATCTTTTGTGATGTATTGCACTTAATTGTGACAATTGCTTTAAATTCTTAAATTGTGATGTGAATGGGCTTAATGCATTGCATGCATAAAAATATTATTACTTATGGCATTGCATGCATAAGATTTGAATGTGTTAAATTCCTCCGCTTCGAAATTATTACTTATGACTCAAATTCTTCAACTTTTTAGAGGCTTGTATATTGGATGATTCATATTTGTGTAAAATTGTAGTGTTTAGAATGATTAAATTTGGGCAAATCCCATGACACAGAGTTTTAAGGATTCTACCATACTATTAGAGGAACGTACGGACTCTCGATGAGTGTCACGCCACACGTCAAGATAGTACAAGTTAATTTAGAAAAATGTTTGGCGTACGCACTTTCAGCGAGTGTCACACCATGCATCATAAACGTACCTATTAACTTAGGAAAATGATTGGCTTACATACTCTCGATGAGGGTCACGTCATACATTTAGCACATACTAATAAATTTAGAAAATGGATTGACTTACGGACTCGCGACAAGTGTCATGCCACGCATCGAGATCGTACAAGTTAATTTAAGAAAATGATTGATTTATGAACTTTCAACGAATGTCATATCACGCGTCAAATTATTACAAAATTACAAAAACACACGTGTAATTTAGGAAAAATGATTAGTTACGTATTCCAGATGAGATTCTTCTAATAAGAAGAGCTTGTTCACAATATCTTTTCCCGAATGTCAAATATTGAGTAATCTTAAAATGCTCGAAGTATGCATAGTTCACATATTATGCACAATGCACGACTATACTGTGCATGCATTGCGACATATTATAATTTTTTTAAGTTATAGAAAATTCGTTGTAATAAATAAATTCAAACATTAAATCGCCTCGTTATAATTATAAAATGATCTCATCTAACGGTTAATCTATAGCAATAACTAAAAGAGCGACTTTCTAACCAAGTGTTACCCACACAGTTTGCTACGTTATCCTTTAAAATTATTTATTCATTAAATAAAATATATTTTTAAAATAAGACAATACTTACTTTCCGATTCCAATGTATTCTTTGAAAACAGAAAAGGTTAATAGTTAATGCATCTATAATTCTTTGTATTTGAAATTGAAAATTGTTGTTTTCTTATCCTTCGTTCCTTCATCTTTGTTCCTCTTGTTTCAGGATAATTATATGCTCATAAATTCTCTTTTCCTGTTGAATTCTAGCCAATATGGGTTTTCTTTGTAGGAGAAATTTGAGGTTGAGTTAGAGTTGTTGGAAGCCCTTGATATTTACCCTCCTGTTAAACTAAAATGCACTATTTTCCCTTTTTCTTTTCTGGAGAATTCTACCGGTCATAAACTAAAACCTTCCCCAGAGCGACAACGTGGCGTACATCTTCTCGATCATATCCATGTTTGGTTTTCGATAAGATTTGCTAGTCTAAATTGAGTAGAACTTGCGATGCCAATCTTTTTGCATATCTTGCGACACAAGGCCGAACAAACTATAAAAACCTAATGCACAGGTGCAAGTTTCTAAATAGAGAAGTCTTTATGATGTGCGGGGTGTTTTAGTTCTTGATCTTTGGTGATGTATTGCACTTAATTGTGACAATTGCTTTAAAATCTTAAATTGTGATGTAAATGGGCTTAATGCAATGCGTTCAGATGATGTGAATGTGTTAAATTCTTATACTTTTAAATTGTCACTTATGGCTCAAATTCTTCAACTTTTCAGGGGCCCTTATCTTGGATGATTCATAATTGTGTAAAATTGTACTGTTTAAAATGATAAATTTAAGCAAATCCCGTAAGATGGAGTTTTCAGCGAGTGTGACACATGTCATAAACGTACCATAAACGTACCGGTCAATTTAGGAAAATGATTGACTTACACACTCTCGACGAGTGTCACGATATATATATATATATAGTACATGTGATGTAAATTTAGAAAATGGATATACTTACGGACTCTCGACAAGTGTCATGCCATGCGATCGTATGAGTTAATTTAAGAAAATGACTGGTTAAAAAACTTTCGACGAGTCTCAGATCACGTGTCAAATTATTACAAGAGTATTAAAACACACGTGTAATTTAGGAAAATGATTAGTTACGTATTCCGAATGAGATTCTTCTAATAACAAGAGCTTGTTCACAATATCCTCACCTAAATGTCAAATCTTGAGTAATCTAAAAATGCACGAAGTATGCACAGTTCACATATTATGCACAATGCACGACTATACTATGCATAACAATGCGATTTATTATAAAAGTTTTTTAAAATTATAGAAAATTTGTTGTAATAATAAATTCAAACATTAAATCACCTCATTATATTTATAAAGTGATCTCTTTAACGGTTAATCTGTAATAATAACTAAAAGAGCGACTTTCTAACCAAGTATTACCCTCATAGTTTGCTATTTCAGCCTTTAGAATTATTTATTTACTAAACAAAAAAATATTTTTAAATATGACAATATTTACTTTCCAATTGCAATGTATTGTTTGAAAACAGAAAAGGTTAATAATTAATGCAGCTATAATTCTCTGTACTTGAAATTGAAAATTGTTCCTTTCCTATTCTTCGTTTCTTCATCTTTCGTCCTCTCTTTTCTAGAGAATTCTACCGCTCATAAATTCTCTTTTCCAGTTGATTGCTAGCAAATTTGGGTTTCGTTTGTGGGAGAAATTTTAGGTGGAATTGGAAATGTTGGAAGCACTTGAGATTTACCCTCCTATTAAACTAAAAGGCACTATTTTTGCCCTTTTCTTTTCTGGAGAATTCTATCGCTCATAAACTAAAACCTTCCCACCAATGTTACAAATAGATCCACCGTTTCCTGACGAAAATTATCCATTTTTGCAGGTTTCCATTTATCAGCCATGAGCGACTCTTCTCGATCACGTTCACGTTCACGGTTGGTTTGTGGTGAGATTTGTTGTCTAAATTGAGCGAAACTTGCGATGCCAATCTAATTTGCATATCTTGCGACACAAGGAAGAACAAACTCAAAAACCCTGGCATAGAGGTGAGGAATTTTTATGACTGCAAGGTGTTTTAGTCCTTGATCATTGATGATATATTGCACTTAATTGTGACAATTGCTAAATGCATTGCTTGCCTTGGATGATATGAATGTGTTAAATTCCTCTGCTTCTAAATTATTACTTATGGCTCAAAATTTTCAACGTGTTGAAGGGCTTGTATTTTGGATGATTCATTTTTTCAGGTAGTATATTTTGGATGATTCATTTTTTCAGGTAGTATATTGAATGATTTATAAGTGTATAAAATTTTACTGTTTAGAATGATTAAATTTGGGAAAATCCCGTGAGATAGGGTTTTTAAGGATTCTAGTATAGTATCAGAGAAGCGTACGGACTCTCGATGAGTGTCATGCCACGGGTCAAGAGAGTACAAGTTGATTTATAAAAATAAATGGTGTTCGCACTTTCAGCGAGTGTCACGCCATACATTTCGAACATACTAGTAAATTTAGAAATGGGATTGACTTACAGACTCTCAACAAGTGTCATGCCACGCGTCAAGATCGTACGAGTTCATTTAAGAAAATGATTGGTTTACGAACTTTCGACGAGTGTCAGATAACGCATCAAATTAACAAAATTACAAAAACACACTTGTAATTTGGGAAAATGATTAATTAAGTATTCCATATGAGATTCTTCTAACAACAAGAGCTTGTTCACAATATCCATACCGGAATATCAAATCTGGAGTAATCTAAAAGTGCATGAAGTATGCATAGCTCGCATATTATGCACAATGCACGACTATACTATGCATGCATTGCGACGTATTATATTTTCAAAAAAATTATAGAAAAATCGATGTAATAAATAAATTCAGACATCAAATCACCTTATTATAATTATAAAATGATATCATCTAACGGTTAATCTATAACAATAACTAAAAGAGTGACTTTCTACCCAAGTGTTACCCCCACAGTTTGCTACGTCGGACTTTAAAACTATATGTTCATTAAATATATTTTTTTATATATGACAATACTTACTTTCTTCTTCCAATGCATTCTTTGAAAACAGAAAATGTTAATAGTTAATGCAACTATAATTCTCTATACTTGAAATTGAAATTTGTTGCTTTCTTTTCCTTCGTTCCTTCATATTTCTTCCTTTCTTTTCTAGAGAATTATACCTCTCATAAATTCTCTTTTCTTGTTGATTTCTAGGCAAGCTGGGTTTTGTTTATAGGAGAAATCTGGAAGCCCTTGAGATTTACCCTCATGTTAAACTAAAATGCAATATTTTTACCCTTTTCTTTTGTGAATAATTCTACCGCTCATAAAATAAAACCTTCCCCACCAATGCCACAGATAAATCCGCCGCTTCCTGACGTAATCATCAATTTTTTGCAGGTTTCCATTTGTTAGCCGTGTACATCTTCTCGATCATGTCCAAGGTTGATTTTGGATGAGATTTACTGGTCTACATTGAGCAGAACTTGCGATGCCAATCTTTTTAGCATATGTTAAGGTAGAACAAACTCTGAAACCCTAGCGTACAGGTGCAAGTTTCTAGAGAGAGAAGTTTTTAAGATGTGCGAGGTGTTTTAGTCCTTGATCTTTGGTGATGTATTGCACTTAATTGTGACAATTGCTTTAAATTCTTGAATTGTGATGTGAATGGGCTCAATGCATTGCATGCCTTAAGATGATGTGAATGTGTTAGATTTTTATTCTTCTAAATTTTCACTTATGGCTCATATTCTTCAACTTGTTGGGGGCCTGTATATTGGATGATTCATAATTGTGTAAAATTTTACTGTTTAGAATGATTAAATTTAGGCAAATCCTGTGAGATAGATTTTTTAGCGAGTGTCACACCAAGCGTCATGAACGTACCAGTTAATTTTTAAAAATGATTGGCTTACACACTCTCGACGAGTGTCACGCCATACATTTAGTACATACGGGTAAATTTAGAAAAGGGATAGAGTTACGGACTCTTGACAAGTATCATACCACGCGACAAGATTGCACGAGTTAATTTAATAAAATGATTGGCTTACGAACTTTAGACGAGTGTCAGATCACATGTCAAATTATTTTAAAAAATTACAAAAACACATGTATTCCAGATGAAGTTCTTCTTACAACAAGATCTTGTTCACAATATCCTTTCCCAAATGTCAAATATTGAGTAATCTAAAAATGCACGAAGTATGCACAATTCACATATTATGCACAATGCACGACTATACTATGCATGTATTGCTGACATATTATAAATGTTTTTTTAAAGTTATAGGAAATTCATATTAATAAATAAATTTAAACATTAAATCACCTCGTTATAATTATAAAATAATCTCATCTAATGGTTAATCTATAACAATAACTAAAAGAGCGACTTTCTAACCAAGTGTTACCCCCACAGTTTGCTACGTCAGCCTTTCAAATTATTTATTCATTAAATAAAATATATTTTTAAAATATGACAATGCATACTTTCCAATTCCAATGTATTCTTTGAAAACATAAAAGGTTATTAGTTAATGTATCTATAATTCTCCGTACTTGAAATTGAAAATTGTTGATTTCTTAACCTTTGTTCCTTCATCTTTGTTCCTCTCTTTTCTGCATTTAGATCTGCCGCTTCCTGACAAAATTATCAGTTTTTGCAGGTTTCCATTTGTCATCCGTGAGCGACAACGTGGCTTACATATTCTAGATCATGTCCATGGTTGGTTTTCGATGAGATTTGCTGGTCTAAATTGAGCAAAACTTGAAATGCCAATCTTTTTTGCATATCTTGCGACACAAGGCATAACAAACTCTAAAACCCTAGCGTAGAGGTGCAAGTTTCTAGATAGAGAAGTTTTTATGATGTGCGAGGTATTTTATTTTTACTTTTAAATTTAAAACCACCGTAGAGGGGTTATTTATTGTCCACCCAAGCCCTTTAAAATCATATCAGCACACAAAAGTTCAAGAAGAGTTCTTGAACAACCAAAATCTCTAACGCACAGAGATTATAGATCTATAATGAGTCAAATGGTTCCTAAAAAAGAGTGCCTATCCGAAAAACTCTGATGTTAAACGATTCTTAGTAAAACTAACTCCACCCCTTGTTTTATTAGTTTTCCAAACCAGGTGTACATGAAGCTCTTTAGATATATAGCTATGAATATAGATTTGTAGCTTGTTCTCCAAGGACCCATGTCTTGTTTCATGCTTCTGTTTCTGTCATCAAATTTGGTAGTTTGAGATGGTCACAAGCTATTTCATAACAGATTAAGGTCATACTTGCTAATTCTTCTTGTTGCGTGTTCCCAGTTAAGGCAGCTAAACCAAGGGCGACTTTATTTCCTTCTCTGTGGATGTATTGCATTGATATTTGATGCTGATTTTAAAGACTTGAAGCTTCCTAGAACAACATGTTGCTGGTACATGGTGGTTTCACGCTTTGTCTTAAGATCCTTTTCACCTGCAGTGAATCCACTTCAAGAGTTAGTGGCACGTGCGAGGTGTTTTAGTCCTAATCTTTGGTGATGTATTGCACTTAATTGTAACGATTGCTTTAAATTCTTAAATTCTTATTTGAATGGGTTTAATGCATTGCATGCTTTAGATGATGTGAATGTGTTAAATCCTTATGTTTCTAAATTGTCACTTATGGTTCAAATTCTTCAACTATATTGGATGATTCATAGTTGTGTAAAATTGTACTCTTTAGAATGAATAAATTTAGGCAAATCCCATGAGATAGAGTTTTTAGCGAGTGTCACACTATGCGTCATGAACGTACCTGTTAATTCAGGAAAATGATTGAACTACACACTCTCGACGAGTGTCACGCCATACATTTTGAACATTCGGGTAAATTTAGAAAAGGAATAGACCTACGGACTTTCGAAACGTGTCATGCCACGCATCAAGATTGTACAAATTAATTTAAGAAAATGGATTGTTTACAAACTTTCGACGAGTATCAGATCACGCGTCAAATTATTCCAAAATTAGAAAAACAAGTGAGTAATTTAGGGAAATGATTAATTGCATATTCCAAATGAGATTCTTCAAATAACAAGCGCTTGTTCACAATATCCTCACCCTAATGTCAAATCTCTATTGATCTAAAAATGCACGAAGTATGCACAGTTCACATATTATGCACAATGCACAACTATATTATGCATACAGTGGGACTATGATAAAAGTCTTTTAGAGTTATTAAAAATTTGTTGTAATAATAAAATTAAACATTAAATCACCATATTATATTTATAAAATGATCTCGATAATGGTTAATCTATAACAATAACTAAAAGAGCGACTTTATAAACAAGTGTTACCCCCACAGTTTGCTACGTCAGCCTTAAGAATTATTTATTTGTTAAATGAAATATATTTTTTAAATATGACAATATTTACTTTCAAATTCCAATGTATTCTTTGAAAACAGAAAAGGTTAATAATTAATGTAGCTATAATTCTCTGTAGTTGAAATCAAAAACTTTTTCTTTTTATCCTTCATCTTTCTTCCTCTTTATTTTGGAGAATTCTACCGCTCATAAATCCTTTTTTCCTATTGATTTCTAGAGAATCATGGTTTTGTTTGTAGGAGAAATCTAAGGTGGAATTGGAGTTGTTGGAAGCCCATGAGATTTACCCTCATGTCAAACTAAAAGGCACTATTTTTGCCCTTTTCTTTTTGGAGAATTATACTGCTCAATAACTAAAACCTTCCCCACCAATTTTGCAAATAGACCTGCCGCTTCTTGACAAAACGATTAATTTTTTAGGTTTCCATTTGCCAGCCGTGAGCGACAACGTGGCGTACATCGTCTCGATCACGTCCATGGTTGGTTTGCGGTGAGATTTGCTGGTCTAAATTTAGCAGGACTTGCGTTGCCAATCTGTTTTGCATTTCTTTTTACACAAGGCAAGACAAACTCTAAAACCCTAGCATAGAGGTGCAGGTTTCTAAAGAGAGAAATATTTATGACTACGAGATGTTTTAGTCCTTGATCTTTGATGATGTATTGCACTTAATTGTGACAATTGCTTTAAAATTTTAGATTGTGATGTGAATGGGCTTAATGCATTGCATGCCTTAGATGATGTGAATGTGTTAATTTCCTCTGCTTCTTAATTATTACTTATGGCTCAAATTCTTCAACTTGTTAGGGTTTGTATGTTGGATGATTCATAATTTTATAAAATTGTACTGTTTAGAATGATTAAATTTGAGAATAGCCCGTGAGATGGAGTTTTTAAGGATTCTATCATAGTATCAAAGGAACGTACGGATTCTCGATGAGTTTAACGCCATGTGTCAAGAGAGTACAAGTTAATTTAGAAAAATTATTGGTGTACACACTTTCAGCAAGTGTCACACCATGCATCATAAATATATCGGTTAACTTAGGGAAATGATTGGCTTACACATTCTCAATGAGTGTCATGCCACACATTTAGAATGTACTGGTAAATTTAGAAAAAAGAATTGACTTACGGACTCTCGATAAGTGTCATGCAACACGTCAAGATCGTACGAGTTAATTTAAGAAAATGATTGGTTTGCAAATTTTCGACGAGTGTCAGATCACACGTCAAATTATTACAAAATTACAAAAACACACGTGTAATTTAGGAAAATGATCATTGCGTATTCCAAATTATATTCTTCTAACAACAAAAGCTTGTTCACAATATCCTTACCTGAATGTCAAATCTTGAGTAATCTTAAAGTGCACGAAGTATGCACAATTCACATATTATGCACAATGCACGAACTATACTATGCATGCATTGCGACATATTACAAAAGTATTTACAAGTTAGGAAATTTGTTGTAATAAATAAATTCAAACATTAAATCATCTCGTTATAATTATAAAATGATCTCATCTAAAAATTAATCTGTAACAATAACTAAAAGAATAACTTTCTAACCAAATGTTACCCCCACAGTTGCTACGTCAGCCTTTAAAATTATTTATTTAATTAAATAAATAAAAATTAATATGACAATACTTACTTTTCGATTCCAACATATATGAAAACAAAAAATGTTAATAGTTAATGCAGCTATAATTCTCCGTACTTGAAATAGAAATTTATTTCTTTCTTATCCTTCGTTCCTTCATCTTTGTTCCTCTCGTTTCTGGAGAATTTTACCGCTCATAAATTCTCTTTTCTTGTTGATTGCTAGCCAATTTGGGTTTTGTTTGTAGGAGAAATCTGAGGTGGAATTAGAGTTGTTGGAAGCCTTGAGATTTACCCTCCTGTTAAAGAAAAATGCACTATTTTTGCCCTTTTCTTTTCTAGAGAATTCTGCTGCTCATAAACTAAAACCTTCCCCACCAATGTTGCAGATAGATCCTGAAGAAATGATCAGTTTTTGTAGGTTTCCATTTGTCAGTCATGAGCGACAACGTGGCGTACATCTTCTCGATCATGTCCATGGTTGGTTTTCGATGAGATTTGCTCGTCTGAATTGAGCAGAACTTGCTATGCTGATCTTTTTTCGTATCTTGCGACACAAGACAGAACAAACTCTAAAACCCTAGCGTAGAGGCGCGAGTTTCTAGATAGAGTTGTTTTTATGACGTGCGAGGTATTTTAGTCCTTGATCTTTGGTGATGTATTGCACTTAATTGTTACAATTTCTTTAAATTATTAAATTGTGATGCGAATGGGATTAATGCATTGCTCCTTAGATGATGAGAATGTGTTAAATTATTAGGCTTCTAAACTGTCACTTATGGCTTAAATTCTTCAACTTGTTAGGGGTCTGTACATTGGATTATTCATAATTGTGTAAAATTGTACTGTGTAGAATGATTGAATTTAAGCAAATCTCGTGAGATAGAGGTTTTAGCGAGTGTTACACCACGCATCATGAACGTACCGGTTAATTAAGGAAAATGATTAGGTTACACACTCTCGACGAGTGTCACGCCATACATTTAGTACATACAGGAAAATTTAGAAAAGGGACAGACTTACGGACTCTCGACAAGTGTCATGCCTCGCATCAAGATTGTACGAGTTAACTTAAAAAAATGTTTGGCTCACGAACTTTCGACGACTGTCAGATCACGCGTCAAATTATTACAAAATTACAACAACAAAAATCAATTTATTATAAACCATTAATACAAGTAACTAAGAATATCAGTGGTCAAACATGACTTGACAAAATTGACAAGAAAGAGTGCAAATAGAACTAGTACGTGAGAAGAGTAATTTAAAATGCTCATTCATCCATAAAAATACCACGCTCATAGTATTTCCCAACACCATACAACTTACCTCCAACTAGTACACGCCACGCATCAAGTTATTATACAAAATCAATTTATATACAGTATTGGGAACATGCACCACATATTACTCAGTAAATTAATTAATTTTTCAGTAAAACATAATAGACTCCTCTTGCTATTCAAGCATACAGCTGTACGCAATTTCGCTTTTTACACACATACAATTTTTATTTGTTACTGCGTTATAGTTTGCCATCCTTTTATTTTCAGCTCCTCGACTCGAATTATAATTGTGCGTTGGAATTAATAACATCATCAACTTCAAACAAAAACACCCACACACACATAGTAAGTAGGCGTACAGAGTACTTCTGATTCACAACATTCAACATTCTATTTTGGTATTTTGCAACAGCATTTTCCAACATTAGTCCAGAAACTATTTAAAAGATATAGCAGCATATAATAGAACCGGAAGTCGATCTGCAAGTGTCGACAAGCTCGAATCCTTCATTCTCTCTCTTTCATCGATCCATATTTAGCAGCTATAATCTGCAATTCGATAGAGAGGGAGAGGGAGATCCAAACACCGGCATTTTCACAGAAAGCTTTGCCTCAAAGAATCGACAATGTATCGATACTGATAATCACTACTCACCTCTCTCAGACAACCACCAGTAGATGATGGCATTTCAGAGGACTAGTTTGAATCCTTGTGAGAGAAAAGCATCCCTGTCACAGAACAAACAGTTTACACAACGCTACGCGAAGGAGAAGGAAAGAAACTCAATATGCCCCGAGTGTAGCAATAAGCTGAGGGGAACGGAAGCAGTTGGCAGCAACAGAAAGAAAACAGATTGCATCAATTCGCGCTTTCAGCAGAAAATATACTCATTGAGCTTCAAGTGAACTCCACAGAATGGGACGGGTACTACTACATCTTACCTTCACTAACTGAGAAGGTCCCATAATCACAGAAGCATCATAGTTCGAACTTCTAGGTGTAAATCTGGGATTACCATGTTCCTTAAGTTGATCAGTTCAAATCTCGATGGTTTTAAAACTTCAGATATTTCAACCAAGAACATCCCATCAGGGGTGGGACAACATGTTCCGCCAAGTATGAGCCGAAATCGAAAAGAAATATTAGAGAAAACCAGAGGAAATTTTGTCTCAACTTCCAAAGGCATTGACTTAAAGAAGAAGACCAAGAACCTCGTTGACTCAAGAACAATACAAACAATAATTCCCCCCAAGTCCCCACAGCAGTAAAAGCAATCATATGTTCATACTATGAAATCACGTGCTATAAGATGATCTAGCAAATACTCTCGATCATGAGACAAAACGACAGACAATCAGAAACTATTAAAGAAAGACCAAATAGAGGAATAAACAAACAAAAGACTCCTGGATCAGTCTTTTTTATTATATATATAAGCATTACCTCTTGTTGCGGATTTGCTTCGCCTTTCTGCGTTCTTGTTGTCTTACAGCCGGAGCCCTCCTCAACATCTCATCCACCAAAGCTCCGGCGCCATCAGATCCATTCTCGAGAGGAATCAGAGTCTCCACATGAGCCTGTGCGTAGAATCGAAAAGGCAAGCCATTAACCTGCACTTCCCTTACCGTTTTCCCCTCCAGATTGTACCAAATCAGCTTCTCATCATTGATGTTCATCAGAACCTCGTCTCCCTTGTTGGAATACGCCAGAGGGAACAGAATCGAATGCGGCTCGATATCCGGTGGACCAATTGACAAGAGCTTAGTCCATGATTCTTTCTTCCCATACTCCTTCATGATCCATACATCAGTCTGTCTCTTCTTCCTCGTAGGCTTCGTAGCAAGCAAACACAAGCACCCCTCCATTGCGTGAACACTGAGATCCAGAAAGCCCTTGGAAACATCGTCCGGTTTCGGGACGATGTAATTCCGATCTCCTTTCAAATCAACCGCCACAATCACCTGTCCGGAGTGTTCATCGAGAGATAAAACAGTGTGGCAAGCTCCATTAACATGGACGCCCCAACCTTTGATCCTGGGGAGAGGGTAGGGATAGCTCCCAACCTTTCTCCATGAATTCGATTTCAAACTGTAGATTTTCGCATCAGATCCGAGCCAGTTGGAATGAAGGCCGCGTAATTCGACAACCCTTAGAACTCTATAGTCATCTTCCTCGGGAACATATCCGAATCCGTACCTTTTGTAACTCCCCTCCACAGTTCCTCCGGGAGATTCAACATGGGAATCGGGAAGGGTTTTGTACTTTCGGGTCGATGGGTTCCACAGGAAAGGCGATTGATTCTGACCCAGCAGGAGAACAATTCCATTGCAGGAGTTCGACACATCTGAGCTGGAAAAAGGGGGCTTCAAAACGCGGGCGAAATCGAGCTTTTCCAAATCTATGGAATATACACCGAGGAATCCCAATATGAGTCTCCGGTGCTTCTGAGTTTTGAGGGATTGGTTGAAATGCATCTTCACGAACTCCGGGCTGTCGATTACGGCCCGCCAGAGGCTCGCCACGGCCCGGAACCGCATCAGGTATTTCGGCGGCAGGCGGCAGATGATGTCCACGATGATCTCCCACGGCAGATTCGGCAGCCGCCCGCCGCCCATTGCCGGCATCCGCGACGGCGCGTGAGCGAGAGTGGATAACGGCATCGGAATCGGATTCAATTTCTTGAAAACTGGAACAAGGGTTTGGAAGAAAGTAGTATGAAAAGGGAGAAGGCGGTTTTATAAAATAGCACTTATCTTCGGAGGAGCAAATCTTGTCCACGTGCCAAGCTCTTTCGGCTCCTGCAAACTGCTGAATATGGCAATCCTCGTGACAAAGAAACGGCCTGAAGAGGTAAGCTTTCGCCACGTACGATATTTATATCTCTGTCTCTTGAAATTTAGGAGAAAAATATATATTGTTGAGATGAAGGAGATAACAAACACTTACTAATGCAAAGGGGAGTGGGAGAGGGAATTTTGGTGAGTTATGGGTGTGTGCTTCTACAGTAGGGGGGTCATGTGACTCATGTAGAGTGAGGGAGGGATAAATGGGTATAATTTGAGAGGAGATAGTGCAAAATGCGACTCTTGAAAACTCTTCACTTTGTCACATGGAGTGGATCTCGTGTGGTGAGTTGAAAATTTTAATTAGATAAATTGTATATTTTGGTTCAAGGGTATTGTGTCATTTATCTTTCTAATTTGTACTTTTGCTCCAATAGATTTAAATGGATAAAACACAATTATATCCAATAATTAAAATATAAAAATGATACCAAAATTCATACAATTTTTTTCCTATAAATAGAGACCAACATTTTTTATTCCATTCTCACATCTCTTTCAAGTTCTACTTTCCTCTCCTTCAATCTTAACAAAAAAAATTGTAGTTTGTTGGTTTGATTCGAATTGTTGAAAATGGATTCACCGAATTCAAATTTCAATAATCAATCG
>JAULKM010000006.1:385309-396211 GCA_032355605.1 Rubia tinctorum | reverse complement strand
AGAAGGCTATGGTGGTTTTGAGCAGTTTGGCCGGAATTGGGTTGGGGAGGGAGGCGATTGTGGAGGAAGGCGGGATTGCCGCTTTCGTGGAGGCGATCGAGGATGGTTCTGACAAAGGGAAGGAGTTTGCGGTGCTGACTTTGTTGCAGTTGTGTGGAGATAGTGTGAGGAATCGAGGGTTGCTGGTTAGGGAAGGCGCTATTCCGCCACTCGTCGCGTTGTCTCAGAATGGTACTGCCAAGGCTAAGCACAAGGTGAGGAGGCTCTCCGAGTTCATGTTGTATTTTGTGTTTTGATTTTGGGATTCGTCTTAATCTTTTTGCATTCTGAAATGTGGTAGATTTTGCATCTGTTTTAGGTTTATTGAGGAATGATTTGTTGTCTGTCTAGTTTATGTGTGTTTTTGAGGGTTTGATTATATTCACATTAGGGCTGTAGTTTAATGCGCTTCCTTTCAATGCGTCTGTCTAGGATTTTATATCATTTTTTGGATTTCTTTAGGAAAGATTTGCTTTCTGTCTGGTTTCATGCGTGTTTTTGAGGGCTTGATTTCATTTACATTAGGGATGCAGTCGATGTACTAGTGAAGTTTAACCCCTCTTACTTCTTGTTGATTTTAGTAGAGCATATGCCTGATGAAATGTGAATACTTGTTTGGTTTGAAAGATGGTTAAGTTGCCTCTTATGAGGATTTCTTGAATGAAGGTTTGTTCTTTGTCTAGATTATGTGTACTTTTGATTTTAATGGTACTGTTAGGGATGTAGTCCATCTTGCTTGTTATCAGTTGTCTTGAAATTGGATGCTTTTATATTCGTTCGTTATAGATATATGGAGGAAGGGTCGATTTTGTTGAATGAAACTAGAAAAGTGATGGGAATTTTTGGTGATATTTTGCAGGCCGAAAGGCTTCTGGAGTACTTGAGAGGATCAAGGCATGAAGCTGCTACCCCCTAATCAAGAGGTACTTTAGTATTGTATATAGCGAGCAGGCGCCGGAATGTTGTATAGATTCATTACTTGGTAGTGTGGGAACATTATACTAGTTGAAGCTAGCGAGCAAGAAGCAGCAGCTGACTTTTTTGAAATGCAATGGTATCCAGTAGGCCTCTGTAGAGAGGGATTACGGCATCCCTCGTAATCAACTAATTAGGTTATGTGCTTGTCGATTAGAGCTTCAGTATGCGTGGTTTTAAGGCTTTGTTTGGATTATGATCCTCTTGTTTTGTTTGGGGTGTCCAAATTCCACCGGAACAGATTAGCAATCAATCTTGCGCTTTTTTATCATCATGTCACTAATTATTTGCATTTACTTCCATAATGATCTGTTCTACTTTTAGCCTGTTGTGTTGTATGCAGGCTCTTACGGGTCCGGTGGGATCATCATCTAGATGCACCTAGAACCTAGTTATCACTTGAGTTGCCATTGGTGGAGTTGAGAAATGATGAAAGGAGGTCCCTTTTAGGCATGCTACTAGTGTGTGTTGTAAAGTGTCAAAAAAAATGGAGAGCAAAGCTTTTCTTTTCTTGTGCTTTGGCATCATTACAGCAATGTATAATTGTGTATAGACCATGGAGAAAGTGAAAGCTGGCTGGCTAGCCAACAACTCTTCTTAGAGGTCGGGTTGGGTGGGTCGGGTATAATTTTTCATTCAACGGGTTATAATCGGGTTGGGTTGGGTGGAGATCTGTTTCTCGTGTCGGGTCAGAAACTGACAGCTCTATTTGGTGATTGTTTCTGAATGTATGTTATGTGAGGTTGGGTCGGGTTGGATCGGAGTCGGATGTGGGTTTCTCATTTGACGGGGGGATATAATCGGGTGGTTTCTCATGACGGGTCAGAAACGGGTAGCTCTGGTTGGTGGATTTATCTGCTTCCTTCTCTGTGTATGTTATAGGTGTCCTTTCCGTTGGACTTATTAGCTGGCAATGCAAGTGGGTTTTGTCCTCCAATGCAGTAGACATTGAGTTTTCTATTTCACATTAAATTACTGTTTCTGTTGACCTTTGGCTTTTCTCCTGCTGCATGACTTGTGAGTTGTGACCCTTCTGTTCTCAGAATCCGATAGTTTTATATTTACCGTGGGTCTATTCTCGTCAAACTAGGGGTGTCTGGTATTGGATACGAATTTTGGCCGCCGATTGATATCCTGATTTTTAGTTAGTTGGGGAGCCTTTTGATTTAGTACATTGTGACCTACTTGACTTGACACATTTGTCTCAAGTTCGGTAAGCCGGGGCCGAGCTCGTTAGACAGTCCTGGTATAATATTTGGTAACATATAAAATTTTCTGCATGAACCATAACCTACAATTTTGTTGTTATTGAGCGACTTTATGTAAATCGGATTATACCAGATTTTATCGCAAAGATTATTTAAATGTAAATTTGTTCATAAAATCTGATTGGTACAAAGGCTCAGGTACCCAAACATCTGTTACAGTTGCAGAGGTTTTAAAAAAAATTTAAAAATACACGCCTCATGAATTCATGATGCAAATATATGTCTCGACTGAAAAAGTGGCAGCCTACCTGATTCAAATCATGCCAACACCAAATTGTGTTCACAGTTCCAAACTCCAAACGCAAAACATGATAAGATTATCTCCATTCAAAATTAGTTCATATTTTTCTTCTTACCCTTTTCCCCACCAAATTCTCTGCATCCGTTTGTAAGGTTTTGATTTAGTGCCAAACAAATCACAGAATCATGCAAAACTCACCTGACCATTGTTATACAACATTTTGCATAGTCTGTAGATAACCATAAAACACACGTTCATAACTGTAACATGGACTAATCAGATGGTAGCATTAAGACCACCTTGTTTCTTTTCATCATCACCATCATCATCAAACTCTTCGGAGGAACAACCGCACAACCTAGGTTTATATCCTCTTTCCAGCATCTTCTCAACCTCCTCCAACTGCATCCCTTTAGTCTCCGGCACGAGGAAGAAGATCGCGACAAGCCCGATAAACGAGAACCCTGCAAACAGCAGAAAAGTGCCCCAGGACCCGATGGCTTCTGTGAGAGTCAAGAAAGTCTCACTCACGATCAAATTCGACACCCAATTCGCGACCGCCGCTATCCCTCCCCCGATGCCCCGGTACCTCAGCGGGTAGATCTCCGAGTTCACGATCCACGGTGCAGTCCCCATCCCGGGCGCATAGGCTATGATGTAGAGCCCTAACAGAAGAACCGCGTAGACCCCGAACTTGCTAGGACAGCCTTCCGTGTACCACGTACGATGCTGCAGTTTGCAATCTTTCGTTCCATCATTGGACAACAAGCATGCTCCGGCACCATACTTGCTCCCGCCACTCGCGCAGAATCCACAGCCAGAAGAAGCTTCCAGACACTTCTTACAGTTCCAGGACAGTGAATTCGAATTCGAATTTGAAGCAATGTTAATGAAATCAGGACATGTGGAGTTAGTTCCAAAGCTCCTGGATTCCGAGAACCCGACAAGTGGCGAATGAGTTGAGGCTTCCTTAAACAGGACAGATAACACGACCAGGCAAGTTATGATCCCGAACATGGAGACAATCATCAATCTTCTCCGACCAAATCTGTCCACGAACCCCATGCTGATAACTGTTCCGACACAGTTGAGCCCTGAGGTTATCAGGGAGAGGGCTAATGCTGTCTGATTGGATGCAAACCCGGCGAGTTGTACGATGGTGGGGCTGTAGTACATCACGGTGTTGATTCCGACGAACTGCTGAGCCACCTGAACTGTGACTCCGGCGTACAGTCCACGACGGACGACAACGTTGTTCAGGGCGGCTTTCACTCTGTCGTAGAATGTCTCCCCGATGGAGAGCTGTTCGGCTTTCTCGGCTTCCACTGAGGTTTCTAGTGCTTGCATTTCTTGCTCCACTTCGTTTGGTGGATATATTTTCTCCAGGATGGCTCTGGCCTCTTTCACCTTGCTCTGGTAAATGGACCAACGAATTGAATATGGATTAGACTTAGGTAATATGGTTAATTGAAAAGTTCGAATGTTTACCTTCCTGTAAAGCCATCTGGGCGATTCGGGAAGGAAAATCATCAGAAAAAACTGCACCACCGCCGGAGCTCCGGCTACTCCGAGCATCCATCGCCAGGTTCCGGGTGCCTGGATTGACATGTTAGCATCAATTTCAAGGAATTGAACTCAACCGATTTATACTGAAATGAATTGAACTGAACAAGAATTGAAGTGAAAATGAGTGTAGTTGAAAATAGTGATAGTAGGACTAAACAAATCTAAGATCATGTTTTCCTAAACTAATTCTAGCTGAATTGGACTGAATTGACCAAAAATTAAGTGTATTTAAGAATACTAACATTATGAATAAATTAAGCAAAATTTCATCAAATCATTTTTACTTAACTGGATTGAATTGAAGTGTGGATAATATGGGAAAACAAGGCCTAAATATTATGAAATCAAAACTCACTGAATTGACATGAATGAAACTGAAAACAAAGGCATCTAAGTTAAAACGAAAAAATCTTAATCATACTATTATAAACTTAAGTGCAATTCACTTGAGTTGTGACCAAATTCAGTTGATTTCGTATTAGTTCGGTTCGATTAGATCAGTTGAGTTGATTTCTACCTTAGTGAAGCCATAGTTGATGAGATAGGCCAAAAACTGCCCTCCCGTGATCATCAACCCATTCGTGCTGACCAACGCGCCGCGGATTCTAGCCGGCGATGCTTCAGAGATGTACAATGGCGCGGTCATAGACGCCATCCCAACTCCGAAACCGACAAACAGTCGGCCGAGGATGATCATCCACGGCGCTGGCGAAGCCGCCATGATCACAGCCCCCACAAAGAAGAGGATGTCCGCCAAAAGTATCGACTTCTTCCTCCCATACTTGTCGTTCAACCATCCTCCCAATCCAGCTCCCACGATGGCCCCGGCCACCGCGGTGCTCACAATAGTCTCCTGCACATCACGGTTAGGTAACCGATATCATCAGAGTCACGGATTTCTATCGTAAAACTAGTGCTATGATTCGCAGCAGCTTCCTACTCATCATAGCACTAAAACAAGTTACGCGTATGACATCCGAGTCTCGGGTTTCCATATTAAAATCAATTGATTCACAATAGTTTCCTACTCATTGACTAGAGCAAGTCAAATAACTGACTGATACCAGTTGATTTATAGTAGTTTCCTACTCATCACAGTACTAGAACAAGTCAGAGTTTCCATCATAAGATTCACACTAGTTTCCCACTCATCACAGTACCAAGAAAAGTCAAGTAACTAACAAGAGTTTCTGTTATAAAACTGATTGGTACGTGAACTTACTCTTAGCCAGGTGTGTTTTCGAACATCATCGAAATCATCCCTGATGTAGAGCAAGGCGCCTGAGATGACTCCGGTGTCGTAGCCGAACAGAAGGCCGCCGATTCCGGCGGAGAGGGCTAGCCGCATAATGTATGGCGTCTTCCATATGGTCCTCCAACATTCCGTGAACTCTGTTTTGTCTGCAACAGGTCCGCCCTCCATCTTTCTGGCTTGAAGATAATCATATGAACATTTGTTGGCTTCAGATGAACATGTGGTTGTGTTGCAGGATTGTTGATGTATGCATTTTAACGTGATACGGATCAAGGTCGTAGACTTTGTGAGTGAGGGTTCAAATTGTTACTTTCCGTCAAGATAAAGACTATTTGACTAAACTCAACACAACTTTCATTGTTTGATTTGAATATATTTTATTTTAACATATTTTATTACGTATAATAATAATAATTTAGGAATGAAAGAATTTATTATTACGAGTCTAATAAAATATCATAAGAATGAAATTTTAAATTAACTTTAATATATTTGATAAAATTTAATTTAACTTGATTTAATTATATTACTATAAATTTTCCCTATATTTATTTTTAATTTGGGTGAGTTCAGTTTGCTCAGCCTCAATTTAAATTTGACGAAAATATTAACGCCTAACTTATAATTTTAAGTTAATAGATTTTAATCAAATAAATTTAAAATTATAGATTAGCCTGAAATATAATATTTATTTATTTATTTTTAAACTAAATTAATTAAATTACTACAGATGAGAGAGAGAGGGTTATTGTTATTTTGACTAAATTATTTGGGAACGAACTTTGGTGCATAAAAGTCCAAAAGATATGTGTAGAAAAATATGTGGAGAATTTAAGACCAATTGGTTACTTATCCAAAACTCTTACGTAAGAGGGTAAACTCCCAAGTCCACGGCTTATTGTCATCAATTGACTGAAAAAAAATAGTTTAAAATTAATTACATGACCACTACGAATCTTTCTAGCTTTAACCAATTAAACAAAGCTAGCTTTTGATACAACGCAACCGATCTGGAAAATTAGAATAATATCACGGACGGAATAAGACATATTTTACTAGTCACTTGTTTCATGCGAATCTACGCTCTTTTTTATCAACTTTCTCAAAACACATTTGATCATAAATTTTAATTAATATATAAGCATTAATATTATCATGTAAGATATTGTAAAACTCCCTGCATCACGTAGTTTTCAAATATCAGATTTTAATATATTATTAATATACGTAACTAAAGTTATTAGTGGTCAAATATGACCTGAGGAAATTGACAAAAAAGTGATCAAATTCACTTGGTACAGAGGGATTATTTGTTTGAGTGATCATTCAAAATAGAATAATGACAAAGATGGCCAAGAAAAGAACATTGATAATCGTAGCAGATATGTTTGAGCTAGAATTTGAAAAGATTACTTCATATGTGTAGCCGCTCAATAATTCCTCCCTTTTGTCTCTTTGCATACTATAAACTAATGTGACCATCAAATGGTTTGTTTTATAAATAAATTTATTTTTGACTTATATTTGTAACATTTATATACGTGTGTTGTTTCATTTCGTGTGAAAGATACGTTAAATAAAGAACATGAGTCTAAATGGTAGGAGTATGCTCTATAACGGGGGATGGGCGCGGGATGAAGAAACGAAACCTAAGATTAAGATAAGGCGCTCTTATTTAAGGTCTTTTTTTCAGTGCAACAGAGGAAAACGCCCTCTTTTTGTCATCTCTGCAACTTTCTAGATTTTGTATTGAACGTATGACATATCTAGGACCCTTCCAATCATGTTTGGGCCTATGCCCACCCCCTACTTAACTAAGGATGGAAAGAATATCCGCCAAGTTCATATAAGGGAATGCTTCCCAGAGGAAAGGGCTCGACCCGGGAAAGAGTTGGAAACAACAGAAAGGAAGGGGCCAAGTAAGTAGTTGTTGCGCCCACCCCCTTCTTAGTCAATGAGGCACAACAGGTTTAGCATCTATTACAATAGAGATAATCCACTTCAGATAACCACGTCTCTCTGCATTGAGACTTTGAATTCCACCTCAATTTGTACAACTATAATATTGTTTGTTCCATCTATATTAGTATGATATTATTCAGTTTGATCTAATTTCGAATAATTTTTCCTTAATAACTGGAAATATGATTGAGATAATAAAACCTTAACTAAGCATCAAAATTCAATTCTAAGGTTGAAAGCTAAACCTTATTAGTCTAGTTTCTTCCATGACTTATAATTTTCTTTTTGTGATGCAAATGAAAAGAAGATAGTAGTACGTAAATTAGTGATGTGAAATGATAGGCTAACGGTGACCACAATAAAGTGGAGAACTACATCTCAATACAAAAGACACTTTTTCTTCAGTCCCGGCTTACCTTCCCGCTCCTTTCAACCATTCATGTTCTTCTCTTTTCATTTTTGCTTTCTTGAAATATTCAAAGCTTTTTATCTTAGACCTAGTGTTCTAGGTTCAACTTCCACCATTTGAAATTTGAACTACACAAGGGAGGAGGTTCTTATAATCACGAACTTTCATCATAGCGTATTAATAGATATTATGTAGAGGTGACTTAAGGTGTGTTTGACAAAGTTTATCACTTTTAGCTGTTTTTAAAAGTAATAAGGATTAAGTCACGCAGTCGAAAAACCGGAAGATCTGCAAGCACGAATCTTGTTGTAGGACGTTTGGCGGCGAAAATTGAGGATGAAATATGTTGGGCATCCCTTCAAATCCAAAATATTAATTGATGAGGAAATCAAAAGTTTTCATTCATGAATGGACAGTTGAAGCGATGGTTCATGAATTGAGAATTTTAAAAGTTACACTTGAAGTCTTATATATAGGGAGAGTTTGTATTTTTTTTAAAAAAAAAATTGTGGAATAGACGTAGTCCCTTATAAGCTGGGTCTGGTGGTGCTGGGTGACGTAATTCCGACATTTATAATCTATCTGACCCATGTGGATAATAAGATTAATCTATTTATGTTTGTGGAGGTACAACATGTTTGGTGTACCACGTTAAGTTTCATGTTTTGTTTTTCTTCCTTTCTTTTTTATCATCTTGATTCACATTTATAATCTGTCTGACCCATGTTGATAATAAGATTAATCTATTTATGTTCGTGGAGGTACAACATGTTTGGTGTACCACGTTAAATTCTATGTTTTGCTTTTCCTCCTTTCTTTTGTATCATCTTGATTTAGCGCATGGAAATTATTTTCCCAACAAAATCGATCGTCACGAAGGTTTTATGAGTTTGGAATCGTAGATTTGTCATACAGTGTCAGAAGACTATTGTAATATCTTTTCAGAATCACAACAAGCTAAATCTGCAATAACCTTTATAAACTCAGTGCGATTCGAAAACGGTATTATAATAGTAATTCTAACACTATACCCCATATGTATGATCCCGAACCTACCGAAAAAGTCTATATTTGTAAATTGTGACCGCATACATGCAAATACAATCCCACTTGAACCCAATTAAGTCTATATTTGCATATGGTGACGGGAGATTTGGAAATCATACCTTAAGTGATGAGGTTAAACATCGTCATCAATTACTGGAAATGTTGCTGTGCATGTGACCACATGAACATGTTCATCATCTCCAACGTTTGGAGCTTTGCTTTATAAACAAAACATCACTCTTTGAAAAATTCATAAATGGAATTTTATAATTCTTTGATATCAGAATCACATCAATATCTTCAGAATTAATTAATAATGTTCCCTTCCTTTTTTTTCTTTTCTCTTTTGCGATATTCTATACTTTTCGTCCGAAAGTCTCAACACGTAAATCTCATTAATTTGATTGTCAATATTCTAATGTGGGATTAATAGAAAAATAATGGCCAGACAGAATCTTATTAGATGATTAAGGCTGAACGTGTAAGGTTAAATTGATGTCGAGACAAAACTTTTGGGACCAAAACGCCGAATTAACTTACAGTGTCTAATTTTTTTTATTTTTTTAAATTAACAGTATATATTTAATTATCATTGGACCTGCGGGATCAGTTATTTATTATTTGTGTCAGATTAAAAATAATGCTGATTTGATTTGTAGTTTTTTAGTAGAACTCTTGAAAGACAGTCTTTACATAATTAATGGAAAAAATCAAGGTTTAAAATGCAAATTAGAAGAAATGGAGATAAAAAATTTGGGTTGCATGAATCGCATTATAAAATTTATAACTAGTACACGTTGCATAATAAATTTTTAATATTGCAACTAAGACTTTTTACCTTTTATTATTCTAATCAAACCCTGTTTTCCATAACCCTATGGAAAGACGGTATTTTCCAAGACTTTGCCCTCTTTTTTCTAGAGTTTATCTAAATTGAACTGATTTAACCATATATAAATATAATACGATTAAATTAAACTGAAGCTTATCAAATTAAAATTCTATTAAATGAACTGAACTAAAATGAAAATAAGTTATGAATAACAACACCCATTTTAATATCCTATAAATAATATAAATAAATCATTTATATGACAATAAACTAATTAAAAACTTTTATATTGAGACAGTTAGAACTTGAATCATGTATTATTAAAGCATTTGATTAGCCATTTAACCATTTCACCAATGAGAAAGTTTTGGAAAAAACCGTCATTCCATAAGTATATGGAAAGACGTGATTGAATTAAAATTATAGAAAAGTAAAAAAAATTAATTGCAATATTAAAAACTAGATAATATCTCGTGCCGATGCACAGATTTATAAACGAAAATGAAAAATATAGCATAATTTATAACTCTAAGTAATTTTTTTTTGTTATATACACACACATATGTGAGAATTACACACCATGCAACATTTAAAAATAAAAGACTATATTTATTAATATTTTAATATATTTATTTTGAAAATTTTAATGTGGGGTACCACTTGGCCAAAAATTTACTCTTTTAGTAGAGTTACCGCATTAATTATCACCAGTTTCCAAGAAATATATTGGAGTTGAAAAGTAAATAATGTCATATTAAATTTATTTATTTTTAAAAAGTTGACATGACAATTTTTGGGAGTGTCACTTATCAAAAATCTGTTAAGGGATATATATACCAATATAATCCTACCTACTTGAGCAAATACAAATATAATCCTCGGATGATTTTTAGTGCAAAGATAGCCCTACCTATTTAATATAAGTCCACGTTTAAAATGACTAAAATGACCTTTGACCTAAAATCTAATATTGTTAGGACCATTTTGCCCTTATGCCACTCCCACCCCTTCCATTGGCCACCACCGCCATTCCCTCCACCCGGCCGCCGCCACTCTAATAGTACTGATCCACCATTATTCTCAGAAATTCCACAACTACAACACCGATAGAACATAAATCAATCTAGGCAAAAGAAAATATACATCCAATTACCTCGTTCATCAGAGCGGGATTCGTTGGCAGGATTCGTCGGCCAATCGGGGAAGAAGGCGGAGTTCGTCGGAGCGGGATTTTGTCGGAGAAGGGGCCTCGCAGCAGTGGATCTCGAATAGGCTCTCAGTCGAGGCTTCGCGCGGTGGATGGCCTAC
>JAULKM010000006.1:374548-385209 GCA_032355605.1 Rubia tinctorum | reverse complement strand
TCATACAACCCGAAAATTTTATCTTAATTTCTTCTAATTTACACTTTAAACCTTGATCTTTCCATGACTTATGGAAAAATCGTCTTTCAAGAGACAGACTCATGATTAATTTTAGTGTTATGAAAATTATAAATATTGTATGCACCCTTTTATGTTTAACATTTTTATATAAATGAGTTTGATCCCACTCGATATATTGGTCATTAATATAAAAAGTAGATCTTTCAAAACCCCAAGTATAAAAATGGTTATTTTTAATGGTCCATTTGTTGTTGGCTCAAAAGTAATGTTGTTATTTTAGTGAACGAATGTATTTTTAATAATGATAAAAGTGCATTTTAGACGGGTATAATAGAGCCAAGTGCATATATAACCCTATATAATTTACGAAAATGCACATATAACCATGTGACAATTGAAAGTGTAAATATAACCCTAGATAATTAGTTTATGTGTAAATATAACCTTTTCCGTCAGTTTGAAGCCAAATTATATTAAAAATATAAATTTACCATTCTAAAAAATCAAAAAAATAAAAATTATGAAATGTCTATAATGTGTCTAAACCCAATTTTCCTTGCTCCTTTTATTCTTCTTTTTTTCCTCCTTTTCTTTCTTCTCTGGTTCTTTCTTTGCGCCTTTCTTTCTTCTCTGATTCTTTCTATGTCGTCCGCCACATCACGATGTCTAAGACTGGTCGTCTGAGACCAGATCCGTCCGCCGCCTACGTAGCCATGCTGATGCGATTTCCAACACACAAAAGACTCGCCTTGGGGCGGCGCACCTGGACCACCACCACCACCACGACGTCCCAGCCTAGGCCGTCTGTGCAATAGAACCAGTTCAAGGATGTGTTTTCCGGGCTGGAGATGTGGGCCAAACTCTCTGCGGACCCATCAACTCGAGGCCAAGTCTGAGACCAGACGTCGTAGGCGGAAAATTGGCGTACCACAGCGTCAGATTGTCATACCACGACGTCAGATCGTCGTACCACGGCGTGTGCGACAGATCTGTGATTTTGGGTCTGAGACTGTATTTGGGGATTTAGAATTTTGGGATTTTTTAAGATGGATTTGTGAAAGGTGGAGGAGGTAGTGTGGCGGAGGAGGTGGAGGGCGGAGAGGAGGAAGAGGAGGAGGTGGAGAGGAGGAGGTGGCATGCCAGAACGGTGGAGGAAGTGGCATGATGGAGCGTCGGCAGACACACGGCGGCAAAGGCGAAGACGCGACGTCGGAGGTGGTGGAGCAGTGGAGGTGGTGGCAGAACAACGGCGGGCAAAGGGCATTTTAGTCTTTTAAATTTTGTATTTGGCCCAAGGGGCATTTTGCTCATATTTGCCGATCAATGGCCGGAAATGACCAGTCAACGCCGGAATATAGTTTTTAGGGTTATGTTTGCACTTATATATAGTAATTAGGGTTGTTTTTGCACTAAAAATTACTTCAGAGTTATATCTGCACTTTCTCAAATATATATAGGGTTATATTTGTATATTTCCTGCTATAATATTAATTAGAGATACATTTTGCTAAATTTTGGATGGCGGACTATGGCTCTGTTTGGTAAAGCTGTGGTTATAAGCAAAGCTGACTTATTTTGAAAGCAAGGGGGACCAGCTTCTACTTTTCCTCCAAAAATAATTTTTTGTTTCAAAATAAGCAGTTTTTTAGCAGTTTACCAAACACCAAAAAATGTTTTGCTTATAAGCACAATAGCTAAAAAAAACTCTACCAAACAGACCCTATAGATTTTAAAGATGTCATCTTTCAAAATTGAATGCTATGAAAAGCATATGTAATGTCCAACTAAAAATTTATTAAGCACGCATAATTTAGACCTGAATTCATACTTATGGTCAAGTTTTACAATGATTGACTAAATGTGAGATTAATTTTGCTAATTTAACTAGCTATATTAGTGATTGGATGAAATACATTTTTAACCCTATATTTTGAATGAAAGTGTCAACATGACCTTGCAAAATTAGAAAATGTCAAATTAGCTTTAACTTATCGACGAATTGTGCAATTATAACTTTTTGTGCCATTTCCGACGTTGACTGAAGAAATCAGTCATTGACCAAACTTGAAAAGTTTGAAATACCCCTGAGTTTTTAGCAGAAAAAATGATGACCATTTTACCTATGATGACGTGTCACTTATTTGGATTAAAATCGATTATCTCTATTTTAAAGCCAAAAATCGGTTTCTTCTTCTTCCTTCCCCCACCGGGGCCTCCTCACTTGTTTCTTCCTTCTCCCTCGCCTCTTCCGACTCCCTCATTCTCCCCGAAGGTAAGGAGCCTTAGATCGTTTTCCGACCACGATCCCAGGTGTGAAACTATAATTTATTTTAAGTTGGGAGAAATTTAATTTCTAAAATTATGGGTATTTACTTTCGATAGTGTGTTATGGTACGATTGTGAATGGATTTGGTGGTTGTGTTGATTGATGAAATGTTTTAATTTTCTTTTGAAAAATGTGAAGATTGGATTCATCAAGTTGTAGTGTCAACCGAGAGCGTCGGAAAACGTAGTTTGGAAGATCTGCTCCTCTGAAACAACTGTGTTGATGCCGAGAACGACGAACAATGCATTCCATCTTGGAAGTTATACTTGTTCGAACAATATTACGGAACTTTAACTCTATATCCTTTAAATAATTGTTAATTTAACCTTATATTTTTTCTCTCCAGTTAGCGCTTATCTAAGCCTAAGTTTATTCGACCGTTCTCATCAGCTTCTATTTATGTCTCGAAATAGTCAAATTTAAACCACTGAAAGAGGTAACTGCTAAACAACACTCCCGACTTATTTGATCGAACGAGAAGTCAAAAGTCAAAAACCAACCGAACATGTTATTACCAGTGACAGTGAGCGGTCGACATGCATGCTTGCCCAGAATGAATGAATGAATGAAGAAGTGGGAGAGTTATGGCAGAAGGTACGCAAGTACATTATAGCAACTCCCCATCTACCTAGTAGTCCATCCTGGTTTTGGCGAGTTTTTAGTCCACAATGAATGTTAGCCGGGTCCCAATTCAGGGCATTGCCCAAGTTCATTGAATTAATTCGGAAATGACTAAAGCCAGCATAATCTAAAGATACGTTCAGACAAAACCCCAAACGTATTGACCTTGGGTTGACGATAGTCCATCATCCTTTTACGCGGATATTTATATATGTCAACATGGCAGAATAAGCGTTGAAATTAAATGAATTAGTTGAATTTCAGTTATAAATTTTAGTAAAAATAAAAATAAAAATATTTATTTAAAACATATGAAAATAGAAAGTATGAATATTTGGGTGGATGGAGGAATTGTGTGTGAAATCCGGAGTATGAGTTGGTGATCGACGAAAGGATTAGTTAGGTTGGGGGCAGCAATCATAGATGGTCGGGTCAAGTATCATGTCTAAACGTTACCAACTTACGTGTGATATTTATTACTTTTAGTAGTATTCCCTCCCTCTGTCCGCCTATTTTGCAGGACAATCATTATCACGCTGTTCAAGAAACATGTTTGACCGTTAATATATTCACTTATGTATAATTTCGGTAAATAAAAATTTGATATTTAAAAACTTCTTGTTACGACGAATTGAACAATACCACATATGATAATATTGTTGCTCATGTATCTATTCAAATATGAGGTCAAATTTTGATAGAGAATAGTGTCTGAAAATCAACTATGCAATTTAGGCTGGGACGAGGGAGTATTCGATTTATGAGTCACATGTGATTTAAACGCGTGGATTGGTCCATTGGAGTCCCGTGTATGATTGGGTTCGTCGTTTTTATGGTAGTGCAAATTCATTTGTTTTCTTTCTTATTTTGAATAAATATATTAAACATAAAACCTCCAATAGTGCTGAAAAGATAGAGAATTCTAACTATTTATATTATGGTGCTCCTTCTATCCCAATTTAAGATGTAATTTAACTATTTATTTAGTCAAAACTTCTTAATTTTAACCTCAAAATGGAATAGGTGTACAAGTATAAATATTATTAATTGATACATTTGTTTCATTTTTTATACGGATCAAAAAGGGCTACAATATTTAAATTACTCCACTCGACCCAACTCAAAAGCGTTAAAATTTTATACTTCACGCGCTCCATCAGGTCATACGGCGCATCCTCATACTCGCCTTTTCATTTTAAACCTTGACATTTTCACAACTCATGAAAAAATCGTTTTTCAAGAAACGTAATCCATATCATGACAATACCCCATTTTTATGAATAAAATAAACCATACCAAATGTACCTGATAATATATTCCACACAAATCATGTTCCGTGAACATCCTCACTTGCAAAAAGACAATGTAAAGCAAGCTGGGTTGTGCAAAAGTGCACCGCAATAGTCAATTAATGTCAAATGAAATTAACATCATAAGATTGATCACAAAATATTGCAGTAACTCATTTCTAACGAGAAGGATTTCGACTATTTGTTTGAAAAAGAAGGGGAAAAAAACATTGCAGCATACTGGTGAATCAGTGCAGCACAAAATTTTGACGAGTTAAATGGTTCAAGGCAGTAATATTTTCTTCATACTCCAGCGATTAAATGTGAAAACAGTAATTGTCAAATTGAAGGTGATATGTATTAACAGTAATTAGGTTTTTTGATTAGTAAGCTTACGATGATTGAAACGTGGTTAGTGAACGTGGTTCGCTGGGTTACCATGATGACCAATCTCACCAAAATTCAGGAAATACATATGACAATCACCCTGATTAAGGGAACGTGGACTGTATATTGTACCATGCTAATTTGCTTGAGACTCCATAAATAGAGGAGGGACTAGAGAGAAAGGGTAAGACAATGTACAATGGTAAGCCCGCTCTGAGTCCGCTCTTGTGATTTTAATTCATTAAATAATTAAACTCTCTATTCCATTTTAGCAATTGAGCCCGCAACTAAATCACCCCATTTTCCCTCAACAGTGGTTGTGCCCACTTTGAAACCACTTCAAGGACCCTACTTGATTTTTTCTATCCTACTCATTAATTTTATCGTTAATATTTAATTTAAATAAATTTACCTAACAAAATAAATTCAAACGTGAAATTTAATAATACATTTGTAGATTTTGAATTTAATTTCATTTTGAAAAAATAATTTTCGAAATTAATTTCAATATTTAAAATTTATTTTATGAACCATAATTATAAAGAATCATATATATTTTTAAAGAATATGTTTTTAAAAAAGGGCCTAAATTTAATTTAGATTTTGACAAATAAAAATAGAATTTTAAAAGATTTTTTTATTTTTTCTTGGATTTTTAAATAGTAGTTTTTTTTCCAAAAATTTAAAAACAAATTTTTAAAAAAATCGGTTGGTACACGTGGTACCACCAAATTGGGCCACGTGTCCCAATCAGCTTTTTAAAAAATTAAAAAGGGGGACAACAGGTGCCACGTAGCCCAATCATAGGGTGTCACGTGGCACCCTTGGGCAAAAAAATGGCACGCTCGGCCAGGTCCCTCATCACGTGGGTGCTACAGGTTTACAGGTTTGGGCCCCGACTTAGTCAGTGAGCCGGAACAATGGACTGCTTCAAATGCAACCCGCTCTGAGACCTCATTGAAATTGAGCCCGAATTGAACCCCTCATTGTACATGGTCTAAACAGTATTTTTTAAGGCCACATATGTACGAATCCGCACCCGACTTACTTAATCGTTAGAGTGTGTTTTCCGGATCACTTGTGGAGCATTTGGAGGTACATGAAGCCATTTTCACTTGACAGACTTCATCCATAACTGAAGAAAGTAGTCACAACATCATAAGGATTCATTTCAGGTAAAATTTACCACATGAATTGAACTAAAATTAAACACGACGAAAGAAAAGAATAATAGACTAAAACTAAGTTAAACACATATAAACACATATAATCAAGCCGAACTGGTGCGTGAATAGGTTAAAAAGAACCGCTAAATTTACTTCAATACTCCATCCGTTCAACTATATTTTTGCACACTCAATTTTTCACTTGAATTTATAGTGATTAGAAGGAGTAGATGAAATATTGTTTAAAGAGAAAAGGAACAGAATAAGTGGATGAAATTGAATCTTGGGGGAAAAAGAAAGTTTAGTAATGTTGAAAAAACAATTAAAAGGAAAAGTGTGCCGAATATAAGGGACCGGGGGTAGTAGTACTTCCTTTGTTATAACTGAAATTGCACTCTTATTTTTTTTACACTACTATCTATCAAATTTGACCACATATTTGAATAGATATATGAACAATAATATTATCGTATATGATATTGTTCAATTCGTCGTAATAAGTAGTTTTTAAATATCAGTTTTTTATTTGCAATTATTATACATAGGGAAACATATTAATGATCAAACATATTTCTTGAACAATTTGTTAATGATTGCAGTGCAATTTCAACTGTGGACGGGGAGTTCATTAATTCCAAACCTTAAACGAGGTTGATGATTTTGTACTATAAATTAAAGAGAAAGCGGAGGAGGCTGAATCCCCCCAGGTTAGCCCAAATTTGTGTTTCAACAAAGGCCCAATAGTTATTTCTTCCATGTTCTTCCATTTTGGGGATTGGGGTTTGTTTTTTCAATAATTTACACAAACAGCAAGAAGATCCAAAATCTAATTGTCTCTCTCTCCGTCCTTTCTCTTCTCTTTCCTTCCATTTATGATTTATGCACTTCAATCCTTCAAACTTCCAAACCTAACCTTCTTCTTCTCCTCCTCTTGTTTCCCCAGAAACCATCTTCAAAATCGAATCTTTGGAAATATTTTCCTGTTGATTTCGACCCCATTTTGTCAACACCATTCTCTTCTCCGAATCTTTGATCTTCTGCATTGGAAACTTCGTTTAAGGTAGAGGGAATTATCCCAATATTGTCTTTTTTGTTTTATTTTAAAATTCTTTTGGGGTTTATTGAAACTCAATGCTTGTGAATTTTTAATTGAACTGGGCTAATGCTGATATTGGAATTTTCGGGGTTTGGATTTTTATGCCGAGATTGAATCTTTATGGGGTTTTAATGGGCTCATTCTCTGTTCTGTTTAGCTTAATGTGGTTAATGTTCGACTGTTTGTAAGAAGTTATGAGTGTACTTGAAACAGTAAATTAGGACAGTGGGGATTGCTAATAATTGTTGGTTGTCTTATGTGTATTTTTTTTGTCTTCTCACGAGTCATGAACAACAACTTTTTTTTAAAATTATGGGTATTGTGTTAATGGTGTTTGCATTAGCTGTTAATTGCTGCGATTTATTAGTTAGTGGCATGATATGGTGAGGAAATGTTAGGGTCAGTTGTTTACTAGAGATAGTAGATTGCATTTTGTTTTTATTATATGTTTATGTTGTTTATAAAATATGAAATTGAAAGATAAAATTTATGAAGTGAAAGATTTGACTTGCTGAGTGTGTGGTTGATCTGAATCTGTTACTGACAAGCTGAGGAACTTCTATTGTCTGTATGTTATAAATATGTTAACCTAGTATTTTCAAACTAAGGCCATTTGTTTATATGGATTTTTTGTTTTTTGTTTTTTGGCGGTAGGTATAGTCTATACTGAAATTGAATAGAACTGGCTAACTCTTTTCATTGCGTATTTCTTTATGAGATACTTCTTTGCCTAACCTTTGTCAGTGCATCTTCTCTCGATGTGTTTGGCTTTAGAAATATTTGCTGACTTTCAGTCTTCTGGAATGCTAGCTATCCTTAGGTTTTGGATGAAGTATGTTTGATGTAGCATCCTTTATTCCTTTCACAAATTTCTAATAGTAGGAAGTTGAATGAAGAATCCTTAATGTTTATTCTGTCGAAGTCGGACCTGGAGTTTAGACTCAACGTAGCTGGTTTTTTGGTTTCTGTGCTAATCTGAACTTCTGAAGGCTTTTATAGAACTATGCAAAGATTAGTTGTGATTCTTGTGAAGTAACTGTAATTTCTTTAGGATAGACATCTTGTGCATGACACTAAGAAATTATGGTTTATTATGTCTGGTGTGCTTGTGGATTTCGCTTCTTATTTTCTTCAACAATCTTAATATTCTTAGGGTCGGGAAGGTGGTTTTAACGAGTTTGCTTGTGCGACAAGAAATTTGGTTTCTTTACTAAAGTAATGACTTTCTTCCCATGCTTTCTTGGTTTTGCAGTATCTCTCTGAGCCTATAGATATTGCAGTTGCTGAGTTGGTGAACGTGGATCTTTGTTTTACTGAATTAAGTTCTATGCTTGGTTATTACTCGATACTGGATTCCTTTCTTGCTCCCTGCAACTGACGACTGGTAGTTTACGTTCTGAAGTTTCCTACGAGGGTGATCTGTCATTCAGGTCTGAATCAGAGGCCGATTATTTCTACAAATCGTCAATAATGGCTTCTTAGTGTGTGATAAGGTGTGGAAAATGGCTATACGATCAGAGGAAGGGCAGACTGAGGATTACCTTTTCAAAATTGTTTTAGTTGGTGATTCAGCCGTTGGGAAATCAAACTTGCTTGCTAGGTTTGCTAGAGATGAATTTTATCCAAATTCTAAATCAACCATAGGAGTAGAATTCCAGACACAGAAGATAGAGATTAATGGGAAGGAAGTCAAGGCTCAGATATGGGATACAGCTGGTCAAGAGCGGTTTAGGGCTGTTACTTCTGCATATTACCGAGGCGCGGTGGGAGCTCTTCTGGTGTACGACATCAGTAGAAGACAGACATTTGATAGCATCGGCAGATGGCTGAATGAACTCCACAGTAAGCAAAACGTTCTCCACCTATATAATTTCTTGCAAGTTTTAGTCGATGCATCTATTATACTTCTTGCTTATATTTCTTTTGTTTGTGTTTCATTTGTTTGACAGCGCACTCGGACATGAATGTAGTTACGATATTAGTTGGGAACAAATCCGATCTCAAGGATGCCAGGGAGGTCACCACGGCTGAAGGCAAAAGCTTAGCTGAGGCACAAGGTCTTTTCTTCATTGAAACATCTGCTCTGGATTCATCCAATGTCAATGTTGCATTTCAAACAGTCGTGAAAGAAATCTACAACATATTGAGCCGAAAGGTGATGCAATCCCAAGAACTGAAGACGAAGGATTCTTTGGTCGGAAATGGAAGAACCGTTGTTTTGCAGGCAGAAGAGAGCCCAGGTGCGGAGGATCAGGTTAAAAAGGGCGGGTGCTGTTCCACGTGAAAGTCGCGAATCTGTAAAGACGCTCTTCTCAATTTGTGCACTTATTTACCAGGAGGCGTTTCGATGCTTCCATGTGTCATTCTCCCTGGTTGTAAACAGTGTTTTGATTCTGACCTCGGTTGGCCAGGTGAAACTGAACTAGAAAGTGTAAATGAACTGAGAAGGATAAGTTTTATGTGATTTCTTATTCCTACTTTCCTGAAAGGTGTTTCTGCTTATGTAAATTTGTGAAGTACTAGTGTTTTTTCTTAATACATTAGTAACCTTTTTTTAATTGTGGTCATTAAAAGGAGTACATAATTAGTGTGGAGGAACCTGGTGAAATATGACAGCCACTTAATGTGGGGCCATCTGATGAAAGTAAGATTTGTTTTTGATTTTGTTGTGGTTATTCATGGAAATAGGAAAAGGACTACTCACCCAATGTTACTGGGGATGTGACAAGAATAATAATGATTTGAATTTTGTGTAATTTGGAGCTGAACTGTGCATGTGCAAATGGAATGGACTACTACTGAGATTGTGGATAGCTTCCAACAACAATTGGCCACACACTCACAAGTACCATTACGCGAAAACTCCGCCCTGAGTTGGCCACCAGCAACAATCAAAGTTATTTGGTTGGATGGAGATTGAGATTGAGATTTCGTTTCCAGAACTTTCATTCTCCTCTCCTTTATAGTGGTATAGGATTCTAGTAGTATAGGAAATGATTGTAATACTTTGTGCTAGATGTCATTTTAGGGTAGTTTATGTGCAGATTGAGAGAATTTTGAGGAAGAAACTCACCTAGTTAATGAGAGATTTGTAATTTTTCTCATTAATTTCACATTAAACCTATCCATCTCACTGCAAAAACTCATCAAACTGAAATGTTAAATCACTTGTCCCGTACTTAAAACACATCTTGTACTTGTACCCTTTTATTTTCATTAGAAAACTTCTAAAATTGAACTAGTTTGATTTCATTAGAAAACTACGAGTGTTGAGGATGGATTTCTCCGTTAGCGCGGTGGAGGATTTCTTTAATTTCCGGCGGGCTTCAAAAGGTTATTTAAATTATTATTTTTTATTATAGAAATTGTGCGAAACAAGAAACTGACTTTTAACCAGAATAGCAATCTTTTCTCCCTAAGGTATGCACCCCAAATGGCAGAACCGGGTCCCTCTGGTTATGGCTTTGGGGAGATTCAGTGGGCCTATTTCCAGATTTCATCAAGATTGTTTAGGACAATTACCCCTACATTTTATTCTGGACATTCTATTATGGCCCTTTTGTTTTTCAATAATTACTGATTCCCCCTTCACTTTTTACCCCTTCATTTGTGTTCCTGTGTCAAATGATAAGATTACTTCACTACACAAGTGCCATCTTATTCCCTATGATTCTTTTCGGGTGTTACTATATCTCGCCCTGTATTTTACTGCTTACGCCCTTATACGTACACATACATGTATTATGTATTGAATA
>JAULKM010000006.1:356237-374448 GCA_032355605.1 Rubia tinctorum | reverse complement strand
TAAAAAGGGCGGGTGCTGTTCCACGTGAAAGTCGCGAATCTGTAAAGACTCTCTTCTCAATTTGTGCACTTATTTACCTGGAGGCGTTTCGACGCTTCTATGTGTCATTCTCCCTGGTTGTAAACAGTGTTTTGATTCTGATCTTGGTTTGCCAGGTGAAACTGAACCAGAAAGTGTAAATGAACTGAGAAGGATAAGCTTTATGTAATTTCTTTTTCCTACTTTTCTTGAAAGGTGTTTCTGCTTATGTAGATTTGTAAAGTACTTGTGTTTTTCCTTAATACAATAACCTTTTTTAAATTGTGGTCATTAAAAGGAGTACATAATTAGTGTGGAGGAAACTGGTGAAATATGACAGCCACTACATGTGGGGCCATTTGATGAAAGTGAGATTTCTTTTTGATTTTGTTGTGGTTATTCATGGAAATAGGAAAAGGACTGCTCACCCAATGTTACTGGGGATGTGACAAGAATAATAATGATTTGAATTTGTGTAATTTGGAACTGAACTGTGCATGTGCAAATGGAATGGACTACTGAGATTGTGGATAGCTTCCAACAACTGGCCACACACTCACAAGTGCGATTTCACGAAAACTCCGTGCTAAGTTGGTCACCAGCAACAAGCAAAGTTATTTGGTTGGATGGAGATTTTGAATTCGAATCCAGAACTTTCATTTTCACGAGTTATTTGATTCTTTTTTTCCCCTTATAATAGGTGTGTAGGATTTTAATAGTATAGGAAATGGTTGTAATGCTTTGTTCTAGATGCCATTTTATGGTAGTTTATGAGCAAATTGAGAGAATTTTGAGGAAGAAACTCACCTAGTTAATGAGAGATTTGTTATTTTCTCATTCATTTCGCATTAAACCTCACTGAAAAAACTCATCATATTCAAACTAAAATGTTAAATCGCGTGTCCTATACTTATACCCTTTTATACATTTTTTTCCTGCTTTGATTCGAGAACTACTGAAATTGAACTAGTTTTTGTTTAGATAGTTTTGACATAATTTACATATTATTTCGCGATATAGTACTTTGAATTTCCGGCGAATAATATCAGTAAAGATGGCCAACCCTTGCCACTTTAGAGACCGCAGTCTAGAGACGCTGCATTCCGAGGTAGGAAGCGGTGTTGAGGATGGATTTCTCCGTCGTAGAGCGGTGGAGGATTTCTTTAATTTCCGGCGGGCTTGGAAAGGATTTTTTTTAAAATAGAAAATTTAGAAACCCTAGTACTCCCTCCGGTTCACTAACATTTGCTTACTTACATTAAAGAAAATATTGAATTAGTGGTGGAGAGTGCATTGAAAGAGTAAAAAAAGTAAATTGAATGGATGAAAACAATTTAGAATTTGAAAGTCAGCGTTAAAAAACCATTTAAAAAAGAAAAGTGAGTCATTGTTGGAGGAGCGGAGGGAGTAAAGGTACACTAACCCCTCCAAAATTTGCAAGAAACAAGAAATTGACTTTTCTCCCGAAGGTATGCACCCCAAATGGCAGAACGTGGTCCCTCTGGTTATGGCTTTGGGGGTTTTCAGTGGGCCCATTACCAGATTTCATCAAGATTGTTTAGGACAATTATCCCCACGTTTTATTCTGGACATTCTATTATGGCCCCTGTGTTTTTCAATAATCACTAGTTCCCCCTATACTTTCACCCCTTCTTTTGTGTTCCTTTGTCAAATAATAAGATTACTTCACAAGTGCTCTTTCATTCCCTAGGATTCTTTTCTTGCATAATCTTCAGTCTTTGAACAGATATAATAATTTTAAAAAGTTGACATATGATACAATATCATGCATGAATTGCCAAATATATTGTACCCAAAATGAAGTTCAAAATCAGAAAGAACTAACAGAAAACAGAAACCCGAAAACGAATAGGATTATATAATTATTCTCAATCATCCTCTTCAGGTAATCTCTACTACTGAACCAAACATTTCTTACAGTCTGCAAATACTGAAACCCGTTAGGCCGGGTAGCAGCAGGCTATAGCAACAGACTCAAGACAATAACCAGTGATTTTGATGAAATATTACAGCAGAACAAAAGGGGAAAAGAATGTGGATGGACAACAAAGAAAATTCTGTTTTTTTTTAAACGTCTCACCATGACGCAACAGTTTTGCCTGTATATCCCGCAATCCAATTTTACAACTCAACCAACAAAATGCCTAGTAGAACCAAAACCTATATCGAGAAACTCAATTTGCAAATCTTACACCAAGTCCCTCGCTGATGCTCATCTTGAGGGGTCCTATAGAACCAGTAGGGTCATACTTCAAATTCAACCTAACTAATGCACTGCCTTTACCAGCAAAATGTATTCTCTCCGCAAATTCACCTTCTGCCATGGCAGTTCCTTCACCTTGTAATATCACCTACAACTTTATCAAATCCATATTGTAAGCCTAGGCAGCAATACCTGGAGCACAAACAAGTCCACATAAATATCGAAACGAACAAGTCCACATAAATTATCGAACCAATAAAACCATAAGTTGGACATCGGAAGTACTGGAAAGGCAAGCACAAGCATAAGTACTTAAACCGTGTTACATGGCCGTGGACTCGGTGCAAGAAACCTTGGAAACTTTATGACAAAGCTAATAAGTAGATCAAATGAATCTAATGTTCAAAATGTAGTCTGGCCAATCCCCTATTTCCCCTACTCTCAATGGTAAAAATTAGCAACTTGTTAGTGGGTATTAAGCAATTATGTTTCTTTATGCTTGATGTGTCAAAAAGTCTAAAATAATTGCACAAAAGTGTAGCAAGCTATAATAATTAGTGTGTGCTTTTTATATTTTGGTATTGTATCCATAATAGGACACATCATGGCAGTTGCATATGAACTATCTACAAAGCAGTGAGTGTGAATTATGACTTGAACAGAAATTTTTTAAAAACTTTTCACTCTTCAAGATTGCACACGCACCATCATGTTTCACTTCAGAATCAATGACATTTAGGGCAATTAACATCATGTACATTATGCACTCTCATCCTCTGATAAAATCGGCCATTGATTATACCAAAATAAACACACTAGATAAACTCACTATAGGGGACTTCTAATTGTAGGGTTTCTTGCACGACATGAAACAACACAATCTAGTACTTTTTATGAGCTTTTAAAGCATAAAATGGTCAAATAACAAATGATGTATAGCTTCTAAAGTATAAAATGGTCAGATAACAAATAAACAATCTAACACACATCAAGACATTCATCCTACTACAGCCTTAAATTCACTTAGGGAGAGATTCAAATAAAGTGGAAGGTAAGTCACCAAATGGAAAACATGCATCTCAACACACCAGAACATCAAAGAATCTAAAGACTCCTTCACACAGTAATTATATAAAGTTAAAATTACTAGAACAAGAGTCTTGCAAGGGCGCTTCTTCTGAAGAACAGTAAAGAACACAACTTGAAAATCTACTAAAACCAAACTTCAAACAAGTTATAGTCTGAAACAGTAGCAAGTTTTAAATTTATGCCAATTCCTTTCCACAAATCACTAAATGCAATCATCCTTTGACTATATCTGCATCCTAATCCTTCAATAAACATATATTTTTAAATATTTTATTTTTCAATCTAGGAATTAGGAATACCGGATTGGTCCTATTAACTTATACTCGTAATTAAAAGCCACAGTGAGAGATGCAGAACTACTAGCTCAACCACTAAGAACTGCAGGCAGCAAGAAAGGAAAATGAGAAAAGAAAAACAAGGAAATGTTTACCTCTAGCAGCTCTATTGGCAACACTGTAACCACCACCAACATACCCAACTGAGTTATTTGGGGGAACATTTGAACCAGCATCCCCAAGTCTATAACTAAAATTTCCAGAGTTTGCCAACTCTGGAGAAGATGACTGCCAAGTTGGGTCCTCGTATATTGAGTTCCTTCCATATAAGTTGTTAAAAGCCATATCACGGGCATCACCTCTTGCACCATAGGGAGGCGACGCCTCCACATTGCTTCCACTGACTTTTCCATAGCCACCCCCAGCCATAAAACTGTCTTCTGCGTTACCATAATTATTTCCATAAGAGGCACTTCCTCCTCCTTGCCCGGAGCCATGAGACGAACCCCATATCGCTCCAATATTCCCAAAAGCACCAAGCAATTCTGAAGTCCCACTTCCAGAGCCAGCAAAGTCATTGGAGTTGGCAGACTTCCCATCATAGTTTAAATTCCCATTACCCCACATGTTTCTACTGGATGAGTTCACCAGCGAACCACTCCCACCAATGCCCACGCCATACCCAACTGAGTTGTTAAACCTGTTTTAATATGCATTCTGAAGAGGGTTCAAACTGCGTCCATATCCTAGATTAGGACTGAAATTCCCAACACCGCCAAACTCAGAACTCAAACCTGAATCCATGTTTGGCCCCATGGTAAAGTTTGAGGAACTAAAAGGAAGATATCCACTCCTACCAACAGTAACAGGACTAAATCTTCCATCCATTCTTACTCCATAACCAGCCATTGGGCTTGTATTATATCCTTGAGGGAAAGCGTTCAGGAAGCTGTTCATTCTATTCAAACCATGACTATATCCTCCTAATGGACTACGAGCTGGCCCCGGAGATAACTCCTTGGGAACAGCGCGCTTGACCTCCACCATTTTACCATTAAGTTCATGGAATGTTTTGAGCAAAACCCTATCCACAGCTTCCTCCGAATTATAGGTGATAAAACCAAAACCTCTAGGCCTTTTTGTATTGTGATCATACATGACTACTACATCAGTGATTGTGCCAAACTGCTCAAAGTATTTCTTGAAGTCACTCTCATTCACAGTAGAAGCCAGGCCACCAACAAAAATCTTCTTTGTGCGAGCAGGACTAGGAGAACCTTGGTTACTACCAGCATTGCTTCTAGTTAGAGAGTTCTGATCATCTCTGGGAACAGCTTTCTTTGCTTCCACCTGGGGGGGAAAAGGGGAAAAAATGAGGATCTTGCATATCATACATGTAAAAGGAAGAAGGGAACTGAAGTGAAGATGTCATATAAAGTTTGATCATCATAAGAGTCGAAGAAGAAGAGGAAGAATATAAGGAAGAAGATATGCAAAACAGTATGCCACAACTTCGATATATAGTCTCAAAAGTTAAAATGTACCATGTTACTTGGGAACATATCTCCTTGCATACAAAAAAACCATTATATCTTCCATTTCACCAGCCGAATTGCTAGATTAACTCCCAACTATAAAGGTTGTAAATTCATCAGCAAGTGAAATTTAATCGGAAGTCCAAACACCAGAAATGTCTTTCGTGTTATACTGACTACAGGGGAACAGGCTCACAAGTTTAAGATAAACATCAAGTGATCACAACAATTGCCCACAATGTAATGGAAATAAACAGAACATGAAAACTATAAAATGCGAAGTTTTAATTAGAAAGTTATCAGAAACTCATCCTTTACTTACAGTTCTACCATCTATAATGTGCTTTTCCTTAACAACTCTTTCTGCAACATAAGGGTCTGCGAAAACAACAAAACCGAAGCCGCGGGCACGGCCCGTGTTCCGATCTTTCATAATCACAGCCTCGACTACTTCGCCAAACGATTGAAAATACTCCCTCAGCCGATCCTCATTCGTGTCCCATGAAATCCCTCCAACAAACAATTTGCCAGAGTCCATTTCCATTCTGCAAAACAGAGATAACCCCAATTAAAACTCAAAACACTGAAACAACACCAACAACAACTTAAAATCCAATCTGTTACTTCAGCAACAACACTTCATCTAGATCTATGCAGTAGATAGCGATTGCAAAAAATACCAAAAACTTGTAAAAAAAACCCCACACGATCAGTTTGTAAACTAACATAAAAAACAAGCGCTATCTGCTAATCAATCCCACAGCACCAAAATGCAGCAGATTGAGTTCGAAAGGAGTTGAGAGCAATTGCACTAGTCAACTAAAAAACGAAGAATAACATTCAGACACCAGATCATCCGATGAAGAACAGATCAAAATCGGATTGACCCAGAATAAAAAATCCTCAAAACCAACAGAGATTCAGACTTTGCGGACATCTAACCCCAAAAACAGGAAAACCCAAGAATCGTGAGCTTCAGATTACCAAATGAGAAAGAAAAAAAAATACCCAGATGAGATTTGGATAGAAATCAAGATCCGAGAGGAAGCATATAGAGAAAAGCAAAGCAACTTAAAGGCCTCCTCTTTTCCTCTACCCTTTCGTTGTTTGTTTAATTGTTTTATCTTTGGTTTTTTTTTTTCCTTCAATACCCACTGTTTGGTCTTTTGGCAGAAGAAAGGCAGGGAAGGTATGTTTCTCAATTTATATATTTATAGCATTTTCCTATATTTTTAAACGTATTTTTCTTTTTCTTCACCGGCCTATAGTTTCCTTTTGAAATGCATTTAATTTTCTTAATTTACATTCCAATTGCATTTGAGAAAAAAATTGCGTGTGAATTCTCTATTTCATTTTTTTTACAGTAGGATGAAATAATATAAATTTGTTTCTAATTCTTTAAAATGAAAGAACCAGTACATGAGCTTATTATCGTGTATATACCGTAGCAAATGAGAGTATATTTTCATGTTCAGACAGAAGAGAAGCAGTAAAAGCATAAATTTAGTATAGGAGAAAGTCTCAAGAAAAGTCTCTTATGGACGGTCCATTGTATTTTTTACATTAAATATTGTAAAAAATTAAATAAAATTCAAATTTTAAAACAAGTAATAATATGTATTTGAAAATATAAAAATATATAACCTAGAAAAATACATATGCCACATTTATGAGTATTGATACATTAAAATTTTATTTTGCAATTTGTTGAAGGCGAAGTCTTGGGAAATACGGTCTTTCCACAGCCTTATGGAAAGACGGAGTTTAATTATAATAATAAAAGGTAAAAGATCTTTGTTGCAGTATTAAAGTTTTATTATGGAACGTGTAGTAGTTATAAATTTTATAACCCGGTTCATACAACCCGGAAATTTAATCTCCATTTCTTATAATTTACACTTTAAATCTTGGTAATTCTATGACTTATGAAAAGACCGTCTTTCAAGAGACGGACTTGTCGTTGAAAATAGCATAACGACAGTTGGACAAAGCTACGTGTGTGTATCTTGGCCGCTCTTACGGCAAAAGAAGTTTTGTCTTTTGGGGGGATTTTGGGAAAACAAATTGAAAAATTCAAAGTTATTATGAAAATATCGGCTAGTTGTTTACAGTATTAATATTGTGAAAATTACCATAAAATGAAAATTATTAGTGGATTATCAGTTGTAGAATTTCGTAGACAGTATGTTAAAGTAATATTTTAAAAATCATGTGAACACCATTTCATATCTTCAAGCTTTTTCATCGGTTTCACCGATACGGCAAATATACATCAAACAATAGTTAATACAAGTACTCCGTACTGTATAGTAAAAAACATTAAACGTATCATACATGTGCAATTTTATGTACTCCTCTATCTCATTGTCCAATGAATTTAACGAATTTATTTAATTATTGATATATTATTTTTATATATAATTAAAGAGAAAGTATAATTATAAATCAACTAAAGATAAGATCAATTATATAAAAAAACTGTTCATTAATTTTTATGATCAAATTATAACTATTAATGCACAGCGTTACATTTTTTAAAATAATTAAAATTGCAGGAATCTCATTGCAATAAATAAAAATAAACATCAAATTATCGCATTAATTATATCAATTATAAAATAATTTAGTCTAACGGTTCGTCAGTCTAGAATAAGACTATGTGACAAGTAAATTATAAAAAAACATATTAAAAATATACTTAAAGATGAATTCAAAAAAGTCTCACGTGATAATATTAGTCGGCTGTTATTTTGTATGTTTTATTTTATTTTTCACCGCTCACTGCCTCCATCACCATTATTTATGACTCTTCTACTAATCCCACACCCTTCGCCGGTTCTCTTTAGTTTCACACGAGCCACCAGCCCCGACGAGGAGCCACCAAACTTGGTTGTCGGGGGAGTCCTAAACCAAGACCATGGAGGGGAGAGGGATGACAGAAAATGTGTATGTAAATATTGCGGACAGGGCGTTTGTACGCTTAGAGACCGTGGAAGACGTGATGGACATGATGAAATGGTGGTGGAAAATGCTCAAATCTGATTTGGTTCTCGTCGCTTATTAGCAACGTAACACAATTAGGCGTCGATGATTATTGACAATAGAATTGATACCGATAGTGATTTCGATGTAGTGAAGGAAATGGTTGTAGAAGAAGGAATATGTGATCAATGGAAATATAAAATGGATAGTCACATCTATGTTTAAGATCGCCTTGCATTTCCACATTTACTCCCCTCCGGTTTCCTAACATTGGTTTCCTTTCGTTTTTTTGTTTGGTTTTTTAACGACGACTCATTCATCTTTTGACAAAGTTTAGGTTATTTTCATACACTCAATTTACTTTTTACTCTCCCAATACAATTTTCACCACTCATTTTACTTTTCTTATAAATGTGTCATTTTATTTGGGGACAATTTTAAGAAACCAGAGAGAGTATATTATGAAATTTATGATTTAAATTCAAAATTTTAATTGAAAAGGTCAATGGTGAAACAATATTAACGATTCGAGATAACAGTAGCTTGTGGAAGATGACATCGTATAAATGTTGTTTACACAGTATAATCAATCAATTGGCCATCTTAATTAATAAGAAGTAAATATGTTAGAAGATTAGATTTGATTATATTTTTGTTTAGAGTTATACTTGGACTCTTCTACCTTTATGTTTTGTACTCTATTTATTCTCCCGATCATCAATAATAATCATCACGGGAAATCATTCTTTCAGCTACAACGAGAACTCTACTTCTCTACACAATAGATTCAAATATTACGCTGCCGACTCCAAATCGAAGTCCTTCAACTTCACCAACTATACCGCCTCAAACAATGAGCTAGCCTACAAAAGGTACACTAAGAACGCCAGTGTTCAGAAAATAGGCTTCATTACATACAACCCAGGTTCCAATTTTAAGGAATGCGAAAAACAGGGGTTGAGTTTTATCATTACCTTAAAGAAACTGCGGTAGAGAAACACGTGTCAATGGAGCCGAGGAAGTTCTTCCCGGAGAAGATGCAGAGAACCGGGATAGTGATGCCAATGCCGGACATCCGTGAAAAAATGCCAAAAAAGTCCTTCCTTCCCAGGGCTATTAACTCCAAACTGCCATTTTCGAGTGGAAAACTTGATAAGTTGAAAGACATCTTCCATTCCGGAGATGACTCCAGTTTGATCGGGATTCTAACCAATGTGTTTACTGAGTGAGAGAGAGCTCCAAGCGCCTGTACTCGGTTAAGGTTATAGTGGCATAATGGAAGAGGGGAAAGGGAATGGAAAGGGGAAAAAGGAAAAGGAAAATAAAAAAGAATATGGGAAATGTCAAATTTGCCCTTAAAATTGATGTTTTGACTAAAGTTGAGGGTTTAACATGATGGAAGGGCCACAATTTGTCAGTTTTGTAAGTTTAGGGGCCAAAAGTATTCAAAAAACAGATGAGGGGATAAAGGTGAATGATCGTGGTTGTTCAAGGGCCACAGAAGTCATTTGCCCTATAAAATATACAATGCTTGGGTTCAGAGAAAATACCATAGTGGGTGCGAAGCTGAGAATGACTTCGTGAGTAGAAGAAAATGTAGGTCTAAGAATTTGAGTGGAATTCGAAAATGAATTGAAAAATAACGTGATGGTAATCGATTAATATTTCTTTGATTTTGGGTATTGGTTTGTTTGTCTTGAAAATTGAAGAGGAATTTAACGTATAAGTGAAAATTCATGCGGAGAAATAATTTTGAAGCACGTTTAGCGAGTGACGACGTTGATTCTTAACAGATAAAAGTTATTGATTGCCTTGAAAAGGTGTGTTTCTAATAAATTAGTTTTATCGATTTGAATTCTTTGGAATTTCTATAAAAGCTAGTTTGTGTTACGAGAGATTACCTTGTTTCTTCTCTTTTCAAATTTAGAACTCTAATTGTAGAAGGTAAATTATCTTTCTCAATCTCTTTTTTATAAACATTGTAGTTGTGCGTTCTGAGTCATCGTCTTCCACTGCCCATCCTAATTTTGGTGGTAGTAGGGTGACTCATAGTGAGGTGTGAATTGATGATGAGGTAGTCGTTGATGAAGACAAAGTGGGAGAAGAAGGGGATATTCATACAGTTGATGATAAGGATGTCATATCAGAGAGTGATTTAGATGTTTTGAGGGAACATCATGCATTTTTAATGGATGTGATATTAGGATAACAAGCACTGGCGAGAGAGTGTGGAACCCTCATGTTGGGTATTTTGGTGTCTACGAACACCAGATTCTATATGGGTTGACCTTAGCCATCCTGAATTTTATTTCGAACGTGCTGGTGGCTTATGGTGTTGCTCTTGCCCAGCTTCATCCTTGGGGGTGTCCCCATAATTGTTGGTTTTACTGAAGTGTGTAAGAGGGCTGATAAATAATTGAAGGTGGCCATGTTTACATAGTTCTTTCAGTTACAGAAAGTGAGGAATAATTGAGAGTGGTTCACTCTTTACCCCAGTATACCCAGGGTTTAGGTTGTATAGAAATTTCCCAATAACTTTGGGGTATATGGAAGGATAAATATACGTTTATCAAGTGTACAGATGGCAAGATTATGCTCTTGTGGAATGTTGTGCCTTTTGGTAGGCAATCAGACAAGTTGTGAAAGAATTATCTTCTCATTCAATACAATAAGAAGGCCTACGGGAAAGCGAGGTTGTCACCCTTCTTTTTTGTTGATTTGATAGGGATTTTCCTAAGCTAATGTATTGATTTTTTGTTTTATTTTTGTTGTTATTTGTGTCTCATTTTTTCTAAGGATGGTGTTATTAAGCATCGTTGTGAAAGCTCTCATTAATCAGGAAGGTCAAGGAGATAATCGTCATAATAAGGTCGCTCAGTTAGATCATGGGTGCCGCAAGAAACATAATCGTGAGGAGAAGTAAAAGGAGAGAGGAAGCAAGGTGTATGCAAACATGCTAACATTTTAAGCACACCAACGTCACTTGGTTGAACTTGCTAGGTTTAGCTCTAGGGGTTTTAGGCGGAATCCTGCAATGGAGGGAGAGAGGAGTGTCTATCTCTCGAAAGTCCAGAAGGTTGTTGGACCCATTTTTAACGAGACCAAATATTTGAAAGTTGTGGCCATGTCTGATCAATCGGGCATGGCAGTGAATGATACTAAGAACCCTACTAACTTATTTAACTCGGCTATTATGGTATGTTGAAGATGTGTGTACTATTGGCATATCATTTGTTAGTTTGTTGACTTTGTGTGTATGTGATTTAATGTGGGTGGTACTATGATATATATAATGCAGCATCTTGCTGGTTATACGGAGGAGGTGAAAGTCTTTCCCGAGTTCTTGGCAAATGTGGAGGCAAAGTGGTGTTGAATACGTACATAGATTATTGGGCTAAACATTCAAATACATGCAAAGTGCAACTCCGTTTAGATAAAGTTGTGGTTTTGCAATTAGTAAATTTAATGATTGAAAGACAATTGTTGTAAGATGGTAGGTTTTTGAAGGTACCCGAGAAAGTAGCAATGTGTTTATACATATTGGCCAAAAAACAATCATATCATGATGTCGGTGAAGAATTTAAATGTTCTCCTATGATAATAGGCTTGTATTTTAAGAAAATGTTGGATGCTTTGGTGATATTGTCTCACAATCTCTTTTTAGACTTCATTGTGATTTGTCGGAAGTGCATCTAAAGATGGCAAATGATGCACATTATTGGTCTTATTTCAAGGTAATATTATGGATTATATAACAAATGCACTATCTATAGTTCTGGTAAACAATTAATTATATGTCAGTGTTATTGTCCAGGATGTTCATAGCTTGCTAGATAGAACTTTTATATAAGTGGTTATAAGTGATAATAATGGTGAGTCGATTCTAAGTAGTAATGGTAATAAATGCAGGAATGTCTTGGCTTATTGTTCGTTTGAATCGTCACATTCATTAATGTCGGATGGGAAGGAAGTGCCCATGACATTACTTCCTGGAGAGATTCATTAACAAATTTGAAATATGTTTTTCCTCATCCGGTCCAAGGTTAAAATTACCATTTAATATATTCAAGTTCTCTGTATGTATGTCAAACGGTATTCCTACCGATGAACATTTTTAGGAAAATACTATACGATGAATTATAGATATTCAAATGCTCTTGCATATCTGGTTCCGAAAAGCAAAGTAAAAATTAGGTCACCTACCGGAATTTAAAAATGCACCACCTGTCGATATCAGAGCGACATTCATCATTGAGAATGAAAGAAAGTGGTGTGCAACAAACATACCGACACTGTTTTATGCTCTATAAGTTAAAATTTTACGTTTGTAATTTTTACATATAGTTCGATTTAGTTATAAGATAATTCAATTTTATCTTTACTCTCTTCATTTTGTTTCAATATTACACTGCCTCTATCCCATTTAGAACTGCAGAAAAAGAAAATGCATCTCAAAATTTCAAACTATGTTTTTGCAGAAAAAGGACACAATTTTTTAGATAAAGTGTAATCCAACTGATTATCTCTAATGGTGTTCTTCACCTTTGCAGTTAACAAGAATTTCATCTTGCCAGAAAGAACCCAGAAAAATGGAGAATCAAGAGATAAAGCTTTCACATTTAGCCATAAGAAGCAAAACATTAACTCATCCATATATCCTAAGCTATTACAAAATAGAGAGAGCTTGGGCAGAGATTAACAACTCCATCGCATGAACTTGTCATAAAAAGAAAAGAAATCCAAAACCAAAACATTTAGAAGAAACCCATAAAATTATGAGCCCAAAATTCAAAACTCCGACTATGTTTTGGCAACTATCTAAATCACCAATAGACCAGTATACATACACAACAAAATTTATACTAGTAACATAAGTATTTCATATTGTCGATGACTTCATCGCACAAACCACCATCATCTCTACTCCGATAGGAAAGCAACTATCGTCATCTTAATCAATTAAAAAACACACATTAGCAGGCTAACAGTTCTATATATGATTTACTAAAGGTGGTTTTGGCCAGTCAGTTTGTCGAATGAGAGATGAACAAAACCCTCGTCGGAAAAAATCCTCACCGCAGAGGAATAGAAGGTCACAAGAAGAATGACCTATAATGGGATGAAGCCAAGCTAAAGCTTGCAACAATCGACATAGATGGCAATAATGCATGGAAATGGAAACTAGCATATTTGGTTTGGAAGAGAAAGGTAAGAGAAAAGTGTGGTGGTGCGAATGTGATGATAGTGAGAGGGTTAGTGTATTTGAGGGGGTTAATTAGGGTTGGGTTACTATTTAATTGGGTTTACTATATTAATCAGCCCAATATAAATTAGAATTCAAGTGTAATATTCAAATTTTATAAAGTTTAATGGAGTTTTTTGTGAGCTAATTTTTTGCCAAATAATGAATAAAGTAAAAGTGTGCAGGGCGACTACACTTTCTACTATGTGTTTCCGAATCAATTTTTTCCTTTCTGACCAGATGTGTTCAAGGACATCGCCACTATGGGTAAGTTAGGGGGGAAGAAATTGACCGAGTAGAACATGGTTAAATTGATTAACAGTGAGAGAGGTGAAAAATTCAGAGCTGAAAGTAGTTCAACACCAAAATCGGTAGTATTGATGGAGGGGATGGCGAAAAAAGATTGAGGACATGGAATAGCTTGGGCTTATACCTCCAATAAAAAACAAGCTATTCAAGCTTGAATTGGGGGGAAGTCGAGCTCAAACAGAGAAGGGGAACAATTGTCATGGGGGTGAAGGAGTGGATATGGAGGAGCAGAAAAACTGGAGTAAGTTGTTCAAAGATGAGGTTAAATTCTACAACCCAATGGTGGTGGAAGGAATGACCATGGGAGAAACCATGATGGAGGAAGTGGAGGAGAGTGCAAAATAATGGAGCTCGACAGCGGTGTGTAAAACACTTGGTTGAAACCCTCTGTTCAAAGTGATTGAAGGATTCTTTTACAAAATTTGGGGCAAGAAAATAAACAAGGTATGGATGATAAACAAAAGAGTATTTATGGCTAAATTCTTGACTGTGGTTATTAGATATGAGATTGTTTATGCTGGTACTCTGAACCTATTGGGGTGAAACCTTGGTCTGTCGATTTTGATTACTATGAACCTAGCAAATAACCAGTGTGGATTTAAATGCCTAATCTTCCTAGTGCTTATTGACATCCAAAATTGATCAGTAAGGTCATAAGTCCAATAGGTAACCATGTTTGTTTAGATAGAGCTACACAACAGAAAGATAGGCTTGCATATGTTAGAGTTAAAGTGGATGTAGAAATTGATGAAAAAGTGCCTGATAAGGTATTGTATTTGAATGAGCATAAAGTAATTATGCAGCAGAAAATTTTGTTTGAATGGAAACTTGTTAAGTGAAATGGGTGTAGATTGCTTGGGCATAACCTGGAAGAGTGTAGAGGAAAAGTGGAGGCTAAAAATGAAGTATTAAAACAGGGTTGGAAAGTTTATATACCGGTGAATTAGAAGGGTATATAGTCAGGAAAGAAAATGGGAAAACTGATGCTGAGAAGGAGGTGGAGCAATCAGGAAAAATGGTTAATAATAGAAGTGCACATGAAAACATGAAAAACGACTCTGGGCAGACCAGGGTGGGTGTGAAGAATGGGAATGGTTTGAATCTGAATGAGAATCCACTTGATGTACTGTAGTTAGCTTGTATGGAATGTCCTAGTTCTGAATAAACCTAGCAAATACAATGTGATTAGAAAGATCTGTAAGTAGGAAAAATATTGGTTTTTTGTGTTTGTTAGAAACAAAAACTATAAAACAAAAAGAAAGGGAGGTATGGAATAGCATTGGATTGGGTTGGAAAATGTTTACCAATACAGATGTGGTGACTGGTGGAAGAATCTAGGTAATGTGGATGAGTGATCTGTTGGAAGTGATTACAATACCAAAGGGAGAACAATAGGTGGAACTGGATATTAGTATAAAAAGATTAAAGAAGATCTGTTACTGCACAATAGTATATGGGTATAATACTTGTTTGAAGAGAGAAGGGTTGTGGTAATATTTGAAAATATGTGGGGATAGGAGTAAACCATGGTTAATAGTGGGAGATTTTAACTTACCACTTGTTTTTCAGGATAGAATTGGTGGTGTTCTAGTGGATGAAAATGGGGCGAAAGATTTTCAGGAAGTTTTTGAAAAACTGGAGTTGTAGGAAATTAAAACTACTGGTGATCTGTATACATGGTGCAATAGAAGGGAGGGTTTGGAAAGAGTAATGAGCATGTTGGATAGGGCCTTGATTAAAAAAATCTGGTGGAGAGAAATGAGTGACGTATTATGTGAAATAAGAAGTGAAGCAATGTCTAATCACATGCCTATATTGGTTATATTTGATGCAAACACGAAAAAACTTAAAGGCCAGTTAAATACTTTAATATTCTATCTTTGTCTCCTCAATTTGACGACACTGTGAGGCAGATTTGGAGGAGTGGCACAGTATCAAACTTGGTTGATCTGGCTGTAATGTTGAAAGCACTAGAGAACCCACTTGGAAAATTAAACATGAGGGAATTTGGATCCATTGGTGATAGAGTTGAAGAAAGGTTGAAAGAATGGAGGATTGCCCATGATATTTTAAGTGAAGATCCATCATCAGTCAGTAAATGGGAGTCAGAAAGTGTGGCTAGGAAAGAGCTGGAGAAAATGCAAGAGACGAGGTATAGATACTTACAGCTAGAAAACATAATTGCAATGGTTGTATGATGGTGATAGGCCCACAAAATTGTTTTATGATGCAGTAACACATGCAGTATAAAAAATAGAACTGTATCTTTGAATGTAGGTGGTTTGCGGATTACAGATCAGGATGGATTGAGGCTGAACTGGTCAAACATTTCAAAATACAGCTTGGAAGTCAGGTTCAGACTGTAAAACTGGATAAAAGTGTTTCAAATTTTAAAGGGGTTATGAGTTTGGAACAGCAAGCCAGAATGATTAAACCAGTGAGTTCAGAGGAGATAAAACAAACTCTAAAGGGTATTCACTCTTCAAAAACCCCTGAGAAAGATAGGTTTACCAACAATTTCTTCAAAGAAATATGGAGTACAGTGGGATGAGATATGATTAATGCAGTGACAAGCTTCTTTGATGGGGAGGAGATCCCTGAGAGCTTTAACAGCACAATCATAACCTAGATTCTAAAAGTGAGCTTACCCTAGGTAGCTTTCCGACTTCAGACCAATTTCATGTTGCTCTAGTGTTTATAAGTTGATTGCGAAAGTTATATGTGCTAGAATGAGAGATGTACTACCTGATATTATAATCACAAATAAAGGTGCTTTTATAAAGGGTAGGTACATAACACATAACTTGTTGTTGGCACGGGAGCTCTTACACAAATATAAAAATGAAAAAAAATGAAACTCTTACATAGATATAAAAATGAAAAAATGACACCTATTTGTGTATTGCAATTGGATATTCGTAAGGCTTTTGATATCATTTGATGGAATTTTTTGAATGGCTGGTTGATAGCTTTAATTTTTTTTGAAAGAATGGTTAATTGGATTAGGACATGTATAAGGAGTTCTAGCTTCTGTCTTTCTATTAATGGGAATTATACTATTGGGTTTGAAGCAAGAAAGAGAGTTAAACAAGGCGACCATATGTATCCTCTACTATTTGTTATTTGCATGGAGTACATGACTAGACTGCTGAATAAATCTTTTGCTTGTAAACTTGATTATCACCAAAGGTGTAGTAATGATAGGGTTCGTTCACTGTTGTTTGCTGATGATGTGTTGATATATTGTGGTGCTGATGAAAAATCTATTGATGGTATAAGGTTGATTTTGGAGGAATTTCATAAAGTTCCAGGTTTAGGTGTAAACAAGGATAAATCAAAGGTTATTTTTACCAGAATGGAGGAGGGTGATCATATTGTGTTAGCTCCAGTTTTGCAGATTATGGAGGGAAATTTTCCAGTGAAATACTTGGGTCTTCCTTTATCTACTGTAAAATGGGATAAGGAGGATTGTGAGAACCTTATTGAAAAAGGTTAGACATAGGGTAAAAAGTCGGGGGTTCAAAGAGATTATCATATTCTGGAAAGTTACAGTTAATTAACTCCGTTCTGTTGAGTATAACTAGCTATTGGGACAATGTAATGAAAATCCCTGAAAGTGTTTATGTAGAATTGTGAAAATCTGTGTAAGTTATCTGTGGGGAAGGGAAGAAGACCAAAGGGGATTTACTGTAGTTTCATGGGATGCAATATGTAGAGGCAAGAAGCAAAGAGGAATATGAGTTAGGGACCCTGATACTTGAAATTTGGCTGCTCTCTGTCAACACTTATGAAACATTGAGAAAAAGAAAGACGTCTTGGAGGTCAAGTGTTTGAATATTTTTTATTTAAAGGGGGTAAGATTGAAGGATTGCAAGAAAAATAAATCACAAAGCTGGCCTTGGAAAATCTTGTTGAGTCTTAGAAACAGGATGTATGATGTGCTGGAAGAGTGTGTGGATAGTAGGGGAAAACTGAAGATCAGAGATATCTATGACTTGATGAAGGGAGAAACATCAGCAAAAGCAATTGCAACAATTGTTTGGCACAAAAAAGTGCATCCAAAACAAAAATTGTTACTATGGATGCTTGTTAGAATTAGTGTTATTAATGCACAATCTAATTGTTGTGGTTTGAAACAGGAAACAACTTTTCACTTGTTTGTGAAACGTTGTTACACATATGAGATGATTAAGGACTGAATTTGAAGCTGTAAAGATCAGTGAGGGAGCTGAAAACAATATTGTTTTTAGTTAGCAAGGAAAAAATCTGGTAGGAAGATTGGGATATTAACAATAGCTCTACATAATGTCTGGTTGGAAAGGAATAGGAGGACATTTATGCAACAAGAACTGAAGGCATAAATTATTTCAGACTGCTACAGAGTGTGAATGCAGGGAGAGAAAAGAATGGAAGAACATGCTAAAGTTGATTGAAAAGAGGTGTTAGAAGATGAAGTTGAGGAAGTTGGCTGAATTTTTTTTATTCCGAATATGCACTGGTCTTGTTTTTATTAATGTTGTAGTGTTTGTTTTGGTTT
>JAULKM010000006.1:312493-328778 GCA_032355605.1 Rubia tinctorum | reverse complement strand
AAAAATACACTTTTTTCTCTTATATTTATGCATCGACCATAAATTTCACCTAATAATATAGTAATATGATGCATTGATAGATTCATTTTGACGTGTATTAATTAACTATTAAAATTTACATGCACTGTTATTTTACAAACTAAAATTATAGATGATCAATTTTAAATTAAAATAAAAACAAAAACTGTGCAGTTATAGTTCGTCCGGGGAGGGAGTAACTTGGTTTGTCCATGTTCCAAAAACATTAAAAACTGGAAGAGATGAGATGAGATGAACCACAGAAAATAAGCGTGTCCAGTGCCCATAGATACTCATCATCCCTGTACCCCAACAACTGGATTTTTGGAAGCCATGGAAAACAACTTCCACCACAGAAATGAACGAAGAGATCCCCACACCACCAGATATTCCACATGGATAAATCCACACAGATGACGTGGCCCAATCCGATAACAAAATCTGGCCTCCTCAGCCAATAGCAGTCACCATTTGGATTTGCATGATGATCCCTATCACCTCTCAGAATTCCCCATATACACTCCTCTTCTCCTCCCCTGTTTCCCATCATTCCAATCTCCACCGTCACCCCATTTTCCAAGCCTCTCGATTAGCTCCGGCGATGGCGGCCAACAGGCTGAGCTGCGGCGTTGCCGCCGTGTGCCCCTCGGTCCTCTCTTCATCCAAGTCTAAGTTCGCCACCTCTGTGGCGCTCCCCACCACCGTCGCCTCCTCCGGAAGGTTCACCATGACCGCCGACTGGATGCCCGGACAGCCCCGCCCGCCTTACCTCGACGGCTCTGCACCGGGGTACGTTGCAGCCTATTACAAACCTTAACTTCATCGAACTCTGTTGAACTGAATAAACTATTACCTAGTTTTACTCAAGTATGCAACGTAAGATTCGATGTGGACTAGACTGATACGTTTATCATATTTCCAGGGACTTCGGGTTTGACCCGCTTCGCTTGGGTGAAGTGCCGGAGAATTTGGAGAGATTCAAGGAGTCCGAAGTCTACCACTGCCGGTGGGCTATGCTTGCCGTGGTAAAATATGAATTTTGACTTTTTATTATATTTATAACTCGAGTATTCACCCGATTTCCTTATTTCATCCTACTTTATCATAAACTTAATCATAAAATTCCATCGACATGTTAGTATATTGCTCAATTCAGTTGAATATCCATTACATGACATATTGCTATGTTATTATGCACCATAAAATCATCAATGATTGGGGCTAATTTATTTGGAATATTAAATAGAGAAGATTAATGTTACAAAAGTGCTAAATCCTAATAGAGGTTAAATCTTATTCATGTACTCTTTAACAATTCTCAAGCAAAGTGTCCGATAATCGAAATCCAATGTCTGGACTAAAAAACTCAAACAAGGAATGATAAAGCCATTTAATAAAACGCCAACCACCAAAAACGAAAGAATCTGCTCTAACACTTATATGCATTTTAAACAATCAATATATTCTATGTAGCTATTAAATGAAACATAGTCGAAAATCGTAACAAATAAAATGGGAAGTAGCATTTTGGGACTTGATCTGACGAAAGTAAATTGAACCGTCTTGCAGCCCGGAGTGCTTCTACCGGAGGCATTGGGGCTCGGAAACTGGGTAAAGGCTCAAGAATGGGCGGCTATTCCCGGCGGACAGGCCACATACTTGGGGCAGCCAGTGCCATGGGGTACCCTTCCCACCATTTTGGTGATTGAATTCCTAGCAATTGCCTTCGTGGAGCACCAGAGAACTCAGGAGAAGGACATCGAGAAGAAGAAGTACCCCGGCGGCGCCTTCGACCCCTTGGGATTCTCCAAGGACCCCGCCAAATTCGAAGAGTACAAGGTCAAGGAAATCAAGAACGGTAAGAACATACTAATACACTCCGCGTGACATTTTGTGTGTCATACTTTTACTAATTTGTTCTGATAACACTTTTTATGTAACACTCCGCGTGACATTTTGTGTGCCATAAACTCGTTCTGGTAACACTTTTGGCATAACACTTTCAGGACGGCTTGCTATGTTGGCGTTTGTGGGATTCTGTGTTCAGCAATCGGCGTACCCCGGAACAGGGCCGCTGGAGAACTTGGCAACTCACTTGGCAGATCCATGGCACAAGAACATCGGGGATGTGCTTATCCCATCACTCTAGAGTCCTCTTCATGAAGATGCAGTTTTTTCAATCTTGGATACACGTTGTATAAAATTCTCTCCGTTTGTAACGTTAATTAAGGGATATCGTCGAAGTCCCAGCTGCCTGTAATTTAGAAGTGTACTAGTCGTATGTTGCTGCTACCGAATTAACAATGCCCTCAATCTAGGGGTTATGCCATATAACTACTATATACTGAATCTTTATGTCATAAATAATGCATTTAGAATAAATATATATTAAGACATTCACGGTTAAACCATTAATTAAAATCTCATTTCAATAACTTTTAGGTTGAACTTATAATTTTTTAAATATTACGGTACATTTAAAAAAATTAAAGTTATAAGAACCTTGTTGCGATAAATAAAAATAAACATTAAATCATTTCATTAGTTACATTAAATCATTTCATTAGTTACATTAATTATAAAATAATCTCATATAACAATTAATGTTTAGAAGAAAACTTAATGTTCACATTGCTATTTTTTCTAAAAGTATACACTGTTATGAAATGTTAAACTTAACAAAAATGGGCGTCAATTAAAGGTGTTTTTGACATAGTTTACAACCTATTTTGCTTATACTCCCTCTGTCCCTGCTTAATTTGCAGTGAGAAAATTTTGGGTGCAAAATTTGAATAGTGAAAAGTACCTTAAAAGTTGATCAAGGGTGATATTTTGTCACCTTTTTGTCCGTTTGAACAGCATCCGAAAAAGTTAACACTGTTCCCAATTTGACTTGATTAAAAATCAGCTTAGGCTCTAATTTCTCCCTCCAAAATTTTAATTTTTGGCTGCAAAATTTTAAAGTTGGAGCCTAATTCAACAAAAAGTACTTTACAAAAAAGTTTTAAAATCTGGAGTTTACATCTATGAAAGGAGCATTCATTAATCAACCCACCACAACATTAAAGAAGCTAAAAATCTCTCATAAAATAAAAATGGGCAGTTCACAAAACTGCCCCTAATATTCTTGGGTCCCTTCTTCTTCTTCTTCCTCTTCTTCTTCATTGAGCTTGGCCGGAATGCTGTGATGGTTGGCCGGAATTTCACCGACGAAAAAAGGCATAAACTAGTAGTTTTTCTTCTCCAAAATGCTGATGGAGGAAGATTCCGCAGGGGAAAATGGAAGAGGTAGTAGCTAGATGGGAGGTATCCCTCCGAACTGTGAGCCAAATCAGGGCAAAGGTGAAGGAGCAACTGTTGAATGGAGAAGCTGTGAATGCAAGGTCTCGACTTCATGGTCGAGTAGCAGCAAATAAGAAGCCCATCGACCTTGAAGCTCTAATGGACTTGCCATTGCGCGATAGGAAAACATGTAGGAGTACAGTTGCTGGACTTCATGTAAGCAAGAGCACCATACAAATGGCTATGACAAATAAAATAATCAAGAGACATAAAAATGTCGTTCATCCATCTCTAACAGTGTAATGCAAAACATAAAGGCTGGAATGGTGTCTTAGTCATATCGAATGACATACATTTTAAAGACATGCAAAAGATAATCCATATCGACGAGGAATGGTTCTATCTAACCAAGGCAACAACCAAGTACTTACTATCCCTCACAGAGCAAGGTCAATAAAGAGCAACACAAAACAAGTATTATATTCCTAAGTTAATGTTTCTATATGTTGTTTGTCGACCCCTATTAGACCATAAGGGCAATATTTTATTTGATGAGAAAATAAGGGTGTTCCCATACGTTAAATATAAGGGAACCAAGAACACCATCATAAATAGGTTTAGGGGAACCATGGTTCTTACTCCTGTAGAATCCATAAACCGAGAATGCATTAGGAAGAAACTGATAAATGAACTGATTTCAGCCATCAAATCTAGGTAATGCTAGCTCACACATATTGGCTAATGACCCTGAGTTTATTGCAACAGCCAATTCAGACGGGTTTTCAATCAAATTAGTGTGTCATCCATCTAAATAACTAGATTTAAACATTTAGACTTGGGTTTTTTTGCTAGCATTCAAAGTTTACAGTACCAAAACCCTAACTCAACTCTAGAAGGACTTTTAGGGGATGCATGCAGATTTTGAAAATGAAGACCCAAATAAGATGGATGAAAATGTTCTTCTTTTTTTTTTGCAAAATGTAATAATTGAAATTATGAAATGTATGGAATGAATGGTTTCAAAATGCCACATATGGGGAAACAAGGGTTGAAAAGACTTGGAATTCTGCAAACTAACTTAATGGCCGACTCAGAAGTTGTAAGGGTCAGTTTGGAGCATGTAATTTCAATTGGAAGAACAGAGAAAATCCATGATTTACTGATCAGCATGAAGATGGTTTAGAAAGGGCAGGAGGAAAATATTTTGAAGATTGTGCTTCTAGATGTAAAATCTAGGGTAAACATGCATTTTGGTTTTCATAGACATGTTTATAGGGAAACTTGTAAAATATGGGTGTTAATCATCCTTTTTGAATGCAATGTAAGCTGTGTTTTATATAGTGCAAATGTTATTTATTATTCCATAAAATCCCCAATTCATAGAATGTTCTAAGTGACAAATACAGGCTGGCTACGACACACTAAACTTAAAGAACAGAAATGTAAACAAACACATATAGACGCTATCCAAATGTTTTCATAAAGTAAAGACATGGTTGCATCATTTTCAGGTGTACATTTAAAATTTATCATCATTACAGGTTTGCTGCTAAAACTGGGTCATCTCAGAGCTGTTTTTATTTCATTTTAATGCTTCTCCAAGAACAGTTCATATTTCATATCGAATCGCATGGCTACATTATAAGTAAACTCATAACCACAACTTCATCATAGATGTCGACCTAGTTACAAATAATGCCCCGCCAAGAACAACGCTACCTAAAGACATACCCGCATGACTGCATTATTTATAACCACAACATAACTTCTTCCTAATACCCTCGGTTCATGTTTCCTAATGTTTTTACAAACAAGTAACATCCAGAAACAACATAAACTGGACATGTACACAAAAACATCAGCTTGAATATCATTAAATAATAAGTAACGTCCGGAACCAACCCAAACCGGACATGCACACAAGAAGAATAGCTCATGAATATATATAAAAATTACAAGTAACGTCCGAAATTAACCAAAACCAGACATGCATATAAGAAGATCAACTCATGAATATATCATAAAATAACAAGTAACATCCAGAATCAACCCAAACCGGACATGCACAAAAGAACAATAGCTCATGAATATATCATAAAATTACAAGTAGTGTCCGAAATCAACCCAAACCGGACATGCACACAAGAACAACAACTCATGAATATATCATAAAATAACAATTAATCCTCGAAATCAATCCAAACCGGACATGCACATAAGAAAAGCTCAAGAATATATCATACAAGAACAATTAATGTTCGGAATCAACCCAAACCGGACATGCACACAAGAGTATCAGTTTACCCAAGCCTTATGAAAATGTTTATGTTTTCAATGACTCACCTACTTAGCTGTGATTTTCCTGCAAGTACAAGGAGAGCATACTGTGGTTAGGAGCAACACATAAAAATTGAATAAATCGTTAATGGAAAAACTGAATGAGAAATGTATATGTACAACTCGTAAATCACATCACTCGTCTATTGGGGAAAATGGTTATGGACAAATTTGGCCATTTTCATCAGCTGCTTCGAACTCTGCTAGCGTTCACGGAGTTAAACACCATATTTAGAGTTATCATGAATGCTCCATGTCATGTTCTTTCAATTCCAAACATAAGTAGACAATTTTTTTAGATAATAAAAAACCCATAAATCACACAACCCGGGCTCACCCTACTTAATGTTGTGATAATATATGTTTGGGTCATACTCGGGGGACTCAAATTCAGGTGACTGGGATTCACGCTGAGTTGAAGGTGGTATTGGTTCACCAATGAATTGCTCAGAACCCTCACCAATCTAAAATTTAGTCATATCAGACCAGGAAGCAAAGTTTATTGGACTAAAGTAAGTAACTATTGGTATTTCTGAGCAAGTAAATGAATCTGGTGCACCAATATCATTCAGGTCCTCCAAATAGGCCTGCACCTGGGAGCCATAAACTCAGGCACAAACTTGTTGTGGGGACTGTGATGATGCACCAAGTATGACCTTTGAGGGTAGGCACTGTGATGTATCTTTTGCCCTGTCTTAACCCCTTCATCAGCGTCCATAGGTGCACAAATCACAAATAGAGAAGCTGTGATTTCTAAGAAAAACCCAATAAAAAGAACCAATAACTTCCCCAACAAAAACCATTTTGACCAGATCTAACAGATGATGAACATGCAAATCATTTTGACCATAATATATGACCTCGAAACAAAGTATAAGCTGAAATCCACAACAAGGTCCCTTAAAATGAGATGCAAACACAAACTAGCACATGATCTAAAAATTAAGACGCATGCATAACATTTAGCATACAAAAAAACTCATAAAATTGGAAGATTGACGAAAGCATAAGTAGACAACAAACAGAAGCCCTAAAATTTAAAAGATCAAGTCAAAATTGAATTAGCAGTAACAAAAATGTGACATGCAAAGCATAAATGTTCATAGACACGCTCAGTACATGAAGATTAATCACATCAAATAAGAACCCAACCATGAAGAGAACCGAAAATCAGTTTAAATCGCTAAAAATTGAACAAGCAAACCGATTTAAGCCTTAAAAATAGCAAATCATCATAAATATGAGACTAACTTTGGTCGAAAATGAATCAACAGATATCACTAAAAAACTACAACTTAAAATCTAACCAACAAGACTCAATCGAATGGAACAAAAATGACAAAAATAAAAGGGTTTTTAGAAATTGATGGCCAAATGTGCAGAGGGTTTTTAGAAATCGGCGAGAGGCTTTTCAGAAATCAGTGAAAGATCTGTAATCGTCGAGAGGGTTTTAATAAAATTGGCGAAAGGGTTTTCAAAAATCGGCAAAAAAAGAAAAAGAAAAAGTGGGAGACTTCTAATCTTCGAGAGCTCTTTAATCAACGAGAGTCTCTATAACAGTGAGAGGTTTTAAAATCAAAGCAAGGGAGCCTGGGCTTTCTATTTGCTGAATGAGAGGAAGAGGAGAGAGGTGAGAGGCAGAGGATGAGAGAAGGATTAAGTGAAGGAAGGAGATGAGCTGAAGGAGTAATGAATTGGGAGAGCATCGATTGGTGAAGAAATAGATGTTGCATAATTATTATGCCTTGGTAGATGAGAGGGAATCCAATAAAGTTGTTGCCTAGCTTTAATCAACGAGGAAATGTGCATCTTTAATTCACGTGATGGATTAAATTTCAAGACACCTCAAACCCTGCCCACTAAACCTAACATAAATCAGATTTAATTATGTGTAACATTTAGAAAAATCAAGGGCATTAATGTATTTTCTTAGCTGGTCAAAGGATCTTTTTTGGTAAAATCTAAATTGGTGCAATTTGTGGTGGGGCTACCCAAAATGGTAAGTGGGTAATTTTAGTTTGGACAGAGGGATTATTAAGTACTTTTATCTGTTCAGTAAAATGTTAAAAACAGTTTTTAAAAGTATACTAGTACTAAGTCATTTTTGAAGAATGATAGAAGTTGATTTTTCCCTATTTTAAAAGTAAAATGCTTGTCTTGGTGCTGAAAAACCAAGAAGAAAAGAGAGGTTAGGATCTTGGCTCCCTTTTTTTTCTACTCCATATTTTCTCTTGCTTTTCCATCTAATTCTTTCTCCATTCATCATACTATATAATTCAAAATATATTGCAAAAAACTATAAAAAAAATGTATATCTATAAAATTTAAATTATGGTGAATACAACAACGACAACATCAATTAAATTCCGTGGTCAAAATTTACTAAAATTGACTAAATTTTAATGAAGTAAATTTTGGGATGAAAGAAGTACATATTTATAATCATAAAATAGACAATATGCAAACGAAGTTATGATTTAAACTCTAATCCGATGTAAACACACTAGTGGAGAACATGAGTGTCAATGACGGTTAACCCGACCGATGGATGGTGATTTTGACACGCTATCCCTGGAACCATCGTTGTTCTTCATTGCACAATGCACGACGTTGTATAACTATCGTGTTATAGTGAATACCGTGCATCTGTTACCATCGTGGTTCCTATTTTTTACATCGTCCAATTATCCAATTCCCAAAATTCCATCCCTTCAGAAATAAATTCAGCAAGATGAGTACAGAGTTTGGTAGGGTAATCAGTTCTTTGGTGTAATTATGGAAGTAGCAGTTGCGATATCTGAACTTATTTCAGTTTTCTTTTTAAATGTTTTGTTGTTGATTCGAAGTTAGTTGCGATTTTGGTTCTTCAATAAAAATTCTAGTGCTAGTAGCAAAGAGGAACCTATCGAAAGCTCTTTGTCATATGCTCTGAGGTATCTTCAAAAGATGAAAATGCGTCCTCTAGTATGCCCAAGAGCCGAACCTGTTCGTGGAAGAAAAGTTATTAGGAGTGGATTCTACTGGAAAGGTTGAATTGGTAGTTTTCTGATGTCAAGGTTGAAGCAAGAGCTACTAGGAATAGAGACTACTTTCTTTCACAACGAATTGCCTTTGATGCAAAACCATATACCAATCCTGTTAAGTCTTGAATTTACTTCTGATGTCCTGGCTGCCCCTAAATCCTGTTAAGTTCTTCACTTTCTAAATTAAATAATTAGAAGCTCTCTATAGCAACGTGGCTAAAAGCACACATTTGTCTCAAAGCTAAAACCATTTGCATAATATTTTGTGCATTACAACCAAACAAAATGAAGAACGATATTTATAGGAACCACCAGTGGACAAGAACTCACAATGAAACTCCTAACATTGAAACTATATAACATGACTATTGCAAATGAACAAAAGAAAATTGGTATTGAAGTTATTATAAGGGTCATTGCGAGATATTTATTCTCCAACCTATTGTTCACCGTTTTTATCATTTTCTCCTAAACTTGGAATAGGGACTGAAGCGACCAACTGGTGCCGCCATCACCTTGTACACTATGTTTTCAATCATACCTAATATAGAAAACAAACAAGTGGATTCTTAAATTTATTCAACTTCAATAGGTCGCAGATAGATCAGTTTTTAACATCTTCCTGAAAGAAACTTTACCGGCATTCCATTTCTTATTCTCATTGTACCCAATGACAACTTGGTTTTGATCCATCTAGTATTTTGTCGTTGGTTTTTTCTTTGTAATTTCATCCTCAAATGGAATGAATTCCACCTACACAAACCCAAGCAAATGCATTTCATATTTTTAACAATGGACGTGAGCAAGAATGACAGTCTGGGGTTTCTCACAAAATCCAAAATTTTCAGATAAGTTGTAACAATGAAATACTATGGAAAATTAGATTAGAGACGATAGAAGCTCTATTGAAATAGGTAGCTACATTCAATTAATCGTGTTTATACAAATTGTACCACAAAAAAACCGCTTCTTCATATCCAAAACCAAAAGAGTTAAGAAATTAACTTAGGCAATATTTTGAATGTCTTCCCACCGTGATAAATCCATGTAATCAAATTGGCGGTTCACCAAGGAGAAGGAAAATTATAATGGGGAAGAACAATTGTTTAGGTAGAGTGGGGGGATTAGGTTTTTGGGGCGCAATGTGGAGAGAGGAGGGGGGGAGTAAATAGATCTGGAAATCATTGTGGGAGGTTACACGATGGTCCTCTTCCATTCATCGATTAATGATTCAAAATAATTTAATGGGTACAATATCGGAGGTATGTTCGGTACGTAGATGATGTACTAGAAGTAATTACTCAATAAAAAAATGATCGCTTGTAATTCCGATATCTAAACTAATCCTGACCTACTGTAATGATTTGTAGAGCCATATTTTCTCAATTATATATGGAATATTTCCATGAACTTTTCATTGAATTATGGTTTTGACGGTTAAAGTCATGGCCACTTTTGATGCCGACGACTGTTTCGAGGTAGGGGTTGGCGACATGATTATTCATTTTATCTTGAAAATATATTAGGCGATTCATGTTACGAAATTGGAAGCATGTTGGAGTCCAGAACTTCAAATATTGCCAAACCTTTTGGAATGGAATATGTGCTAAATGAAATTATTATTAAAAAATAATCTTGAATTCATTAGTGCTTCCAAATCGGAAGATTCATCAGACATGACCAAATATACTTTCGCTATTGAAACACTCACCTGAAACATTTGACCCTTAAACATATCACCATTTTTGCATCCAAATTCGATAATGTAAATAACCATATTATTAGAAACAAACTGTGAATTACATAATTGTTTCCAAAATGCCAACATTATTACAACATTATAAAGAGGTTGCTAGTTAGGAATGTTTGCATAATCACAAAATGGAGCGATTTCTATTTCGCATTGACAGGAAGGGAAATTTATGTGCTCAAATTTGTTATCCCAACCCATTCTTCTAATATGGTGATTTACAGCAGTACAAATGGTTGGACGATGACAATTGATGAGCACTTTATTCAAAAACCAAATCCCTCTACAGTATTGAGCAATCACTTTTGACAATTAGTAATCTTCAAGGGATCCATTCCAGAATTTCATCAATTGCATCAGACTAAACCATCATGAACTCATATTTTCACATTCCAAATATATTTTAAAAACCTGCAATGCATAATAAGCCTCAAGATGCCCTAAACTTTGAGCTTTTTCTAGTGATTGAAAATCTATGGTTGGATTTTCCTCCCTAATAAAATCCTCCTGAAAATGAATAAAAATATAAGAATAAGTTACCAAAAATTATTCATGAACTAAATCTAACACTTGTAAACTCACCACTTCCTTCCTATACAATGCTTCTGGATTTTCGGTCTCTTTGAATTTCCTTATGAAGTTGTCCAATATTTTGTGTGGGCGCCATGTAGAACACACAACATCTTTCAACAACATTTGTTTACATATCAAGCAGTGTTTGGAAAGATCATTAAACCTATGGAAACTACATTATACAAAAACAACACAAGTGACTAACATTCAAACCTTTATTTCACACATGCATGGGAAACAAATATTGGGATTACTATAAAAGAAAACATACCAGAGTTTCTCTATTCGGAGGTTGAGCAATGAACTGGACGCAACTCGGCCAAGTATAGAAAAAACAATCTCATCCGGTAGCATTTAGAATGGTGTCTCCATTTTTAGTATTATCGCTGTAAAAATTTGGATGAAGAGGATGGTAAAAATTCAGATGAAGGAGATGGTAAAACTAGGTTAAAATTGATTGTTGAAATGATACAATCCATCTGTCCCACTTTAAAGTTCCAAATTGTTTTTTGCACAAAGTTTAAGACAAGTCTACGTGGCATATTTTTAATGGGTGATGACCGTGGACCACATAAATCAAATGAAAGGAAAATTTATGGCCAAAAGTAGAAAGATGAGAAATAGGAAGTTATTAGTGGGACGGACCAAAAAGGAAATTAGGAAGTTATTAATGGGACGGAGGGAGTATGTAACAATGAAAGGTGGTAATGATTCAAAGGGAGGGTTTTTACAAATTCCACCTATGAAATTGAAACGCATGTCTTGGAAACCATTTTCAAGGTTGCACGCTAGGTGTTAATGTGCATGTATACATGTAACCCATTTTAAAAAAATTTGACACATGTTTTGGTGGCACGACCCAAGTCCGACATAAGATCCAATTCGTAAAAGTTCTTTATGATAGTGGTCATATTAAACCCATATGTTTCCTAACAATTGAAAACAGTTAATTTTAACCCCCGTGTTTCCTAACAATTGACGGCGGTTTAATTTTAAACACCGTAAAATGTACTTAAATAGATGGCGTTTAAAGTCAAACCAAAGTCCGGTGGTATTCCTTACCCATCCATCTATTTTCCATCGTTCGTACCTAATGATTCGATATATGAACATATGAAGAACGACAGTTCCAAGCAGGAATTTGGAAAAAGTCGTGCAACTGCACCGTCAATGGCTAAAACTGCACTAGTGACATCAATAAGTTTAATAGACGTAATTCTACTTTTTTTTATATAAACACAATTTTAACTATGATACATAGATAATACTATTTTTATATAAAAAAATGAGTCTACTTTTGCTACTCCGTAGTAAAATTTATATAATGCCAAATTTCACTTAATCAATAGTTTACAAGCAATATCAAGCTAAAAATGTTTATGCATAATTGTTAGGTCACCTGGTCTTTTCTATTTTCTTATTCGAAAAAAGTACTAAAATGATCCTCATTTCTTATATAGTGAAAATATGACTTAGTTCCTTTTAAGTGCAAAAATGAGCCTAGTATTATATGAGAAATTGGCCAATGTTGCTCGTCTCCGGATTGGATGGAAATGACCAAAATATTTCTCTATATAAGAATATAGAAAATAATTAAAATGCTAAATGTCCCTTTTGGCTCTCACAAATCTGCAAACCCTAAATCCATTTTTTCTTTCTCCAAATTTTATTTTGCATCTTCCTCTTCCCCATTCCCCGTTTCTCTGAACTCACTGCTGACACCAAGCTACCACTTTCCAATTCCACGCTATCATTGTTGCTTGTCACTAAAGTAATTTCATTCATTTAGACCGATCCATTTCTGTTCCTCTGAACATGCCGCCGACACCAGGCTTCCACTTCCCCGTCCACACTGTTCCTGCTGCTCGCCGCTCGCCGCTGAGGCCACCATTGTTGCTTGCCACCAAAGACAATTTCATCATTTTAGAACTCAAATTCCTCATTTTGGAACTCAATTCAAGCATATGAAATGGAAATTTTTGATGTGGTGGTGGGGAATTCGATGACGATGTACCTGGCAGTGATAACATCGATGAAGGCGCACAGGCTAGTGAAAGGCCCAAGCTTTGGTGAGGTGTTTGTGTTGATCATGTTCACCCTGAATGTACATCCAACATCCTTACGATAGCTTTCTTAAATTTTTGTAAAATAGTTTTCCTTTTAATCGATTAATGTAGCCCATATAGGACAAATTTACATGTTAGATAGTACCCTGTCCTTTTTGTGTTATCATTAGCTTGAAAGCAAGTGGGTGGTAAATTTCTTCCCATTGGCTCATTAAATAATGAAGATCGATCAAGGACATTAATATCGTTACATGAACCTAGAATACCAAAAAATGCTTGCCATATATGTAAGTCATGCAAAACAACTGCCTGTAATATATATTTTGTTCTCCCGCTTCTTCCTATAAACTGATTATGCCATGACGTAGGATAATTATTCTACTCTCAACTCATACAATCAATCATTCCTAACATTTTGAGAAATCCTCAATCCCGTCCTTTTTATGAGACACGCCATATTTTACCTTGTTGGTATAGTAAGGTAGGTAGGACCAAACACATCAATTACACTTGTATTAAAAAGCTGAAAAGATTTCCTAAATGGGCTACCACTAGTGAAAGAATAGCCATTAAAGGCTCGATTACCTGAGGTGGAGAAGTTTTTCCTCAGAATTGCATTCCTAACATGCTTCTGAATTTGGAACTCCATGCCAAATAGAAACAATTTAGATTGAAAACTAAAAAGTGGATATGCGGGGTGATTTTGCAGCATCCATTGTGAAAAAAAAACTTATTTAATGATGGTGATAAATGAACCATCATTGATTTGGTGGTTCAACGCTGTCGCTCGTTAACCATCGTTAATCTACCCTTGTTCTGTTGTCAAAACTAGGTTAGTACGACTTGTGAAAATTGAGTCATTCACGTTATCATATGTGAAGTTAATTTCTCGAGTTTAGTTTTGTTAAGCAAGGAACATTGAACTGCTTACCGATTTCAGAACTGATCTCTCAAAATCAGAAGATATGTCTGATCAATTTTGTGTAAATTTTCAATATGCAAACGGGTGTAAGACAAACAATTCCAAATTTAAATGTGATTCATAAACCATGGAATCAACCAAAGTTCTGAAATTGGAACAGAATTAGGAAAACATGGTATGCTTGAATTTTTATACAATAGGAACTTAATCTAAATGCCCTCCTGAATAAACAAGTAAAATTGTGTTTTAAAAAAATTGAAACAATGAGAAAATGTCCAGAATGATACCCGCTTTTAAGTGAAACTCACAATTTGGTACCCAATTTTTTAAAAAGGTACCCATTTTTCATTATTGTCCCAAAAATTTACTTTTTAGTTAAAAGTGGGTACCATTGTGGTACAATTTTGATTTAAATTGGTACCTATATTTTGATGAAAGTTACCTTTTGAGACATAAATGAAAAAGTGAGTACCTCTAAAGGGCGAATTCAAAATTTGGGTATCAAACTGTGAATTTCGATTACAAGTGTGTACCATTTTGGACAATCTCTCTTGAAACAATAAAGTAAATAATTAAATCCAAATCCAAAAATTATTTAAAATTAATGATACAAGACACGGGCATGCTAATACGGGTGCCATCGCGTGGCGATTAAAGAATTCCTGCCCGCATTTCCTTATTTTGTTCCAATTCCTTCCCGAAGCGACGGATGTCCCTTCAAAACTGGAACACTCCTTCACTTTGGCCTTCATTCCATCATACAATATCATTAATGCACACATCCTAGTGTCGGCTACATTAAATGAATAGAACAATAAGTTTCCTGCAATTAGTTGATCATGAAGAAAAAAATAAGGATTTTTACAAGTAGAAATATGGCTTGGCGGTACGTGGCCTCTTACTATTGTCGTTCTTTATTTTTTTGCATTCATTTTTCTTCTTTGTGTACCCACCTCTTGTTTTCAAAATACTTTTAATCACACAACCTACACAACACCTGCTGACGCCTGAACAGAATGTTCTTATCATGATTTTTCAACATCCTAGTAATGAGACTTTCGTAAGGCAAGTTCTTTGCACGCTTCTAGGAGTTCAGCATAGATGTGACCATGTGCTGCAATATTGTGTACCCTGGATTGATTTTTGTCCCTTGGATCACATAGTATAATAACATGATAGTTGTGATTGTTGGTTCCGTAATGTGGCTTCATGTTTGTGCAATACTCATTGTAACCATCTCGTGCACAATTATTTCTTGATTTTTCAAGTACTTCAAACTATAGGACTCGAACTTATCAAAATCATCCTCTCCATGACCAAAATACAAGGGACCTAGTGTTACAAGACCTAAAAATGGTGGGTCAATATGGTTCGGACAGTTATTGACATGGTTTATGTCTAGGGGGATATCCAAATTTGTCGGGTAGATGTTATCAGGATTTTTGCAGTCAATACTAAACAATGAATTTATGGTCCAAGGGCTAACTACAATCTATTTATAGTTCACCTTTTTAGTGTATGAACCACCTTCCCCCAGTCAAATTTGCATGAAATTGACAAATTCCATCGAAAAACATCAGATCGGTTATACATAATAGTTCCTTAAAACATTGTTTTTCAAATTTACAAATCACATGATCACATCAAATATTCAATCCTAATCTAATTATATCATTTTTCAACAACAATGAAGAGTTGAACCAATCTTTATTCCTTCTCCTAGCTTTCTGGCTCTCCTAGAACTTGTGCTAACTTCGATCAATTGTGAAACATCCTTTATCCTTGAACATCTGTGTTGTCGAACTAGAGGGATATTGTGCCCAACTAATGGTTGAATTGTAATGGCCAAATGGTCTGGAAATCCCTTTTATATTTGGTAGGCGATGGTTTTCCTAGTGGTTATGTAAGGCGAACTATCTTCCAAACTTGGAACCATATTAGGTACCCTTATTCTTTATTTCCTATCTATGTCCCGATATCTAAATGACATCCAAAATTAGCGGAAATTATTCAGAAACGGCTTATGAAATCGTATATACTAGTAAAGAAAACATACTCAAGTTAAGATTCTCTGTCCTAAGATTCTCTGTAGCATTCATAGGTTACTATAAAGGGTCCACATTCTTGATGCCAACCGTTTGACCAGTGATGCTATTATGAAATTGGAACTGACATCGAAAAATGTAAAATGTCACGTCTAAACAAGATTCTAAAGAGACCCCCGTTCATTAAAACCTCTAAAAATCATTCTATAAATAAACCACGCCCCCTCTGAAAACTTCTCACAACAAATCACTTACTAATATACACTCAT